>CAUYPK010040276.1:0-29322 GCA_963574355.1 Loris lydekkerianus | reverse complement strand
TATTGAATGGAGTTAAATTGAAATCATTTCCACTTAGATCAGGAACCAGGCAAGGTTGCCCATTGTCTCCATTGCTCTTTAACATAGTAATGGAAGTTTTAGCAATCACAACTAGGGAAGAAAAGGTGATCAAGGGTATCCATATATGGTCAGAAGAGATCAACTTTCACTCTTTGCAGATAATATGATTATATATCTGGAAAACACCAGGGATTCTACTACAAAACCCTTAGAAGTGATCAAGGAATACAGCAGCATCTCAGGTTACAAAATCAAGGTTTATAAATTTGTAGTTTTTATATATACCAACAATGGTCAAGTTGAAAAAACAGTTAAGTCCTCTATTTCATTCACAGTAGTGCCAAAGAAGATGAAATATTTGGGAGTTTATCTAACAAAGAACACGAAAGATCTCTATAAAGAGAACTATGAAACTCTAAGAAAAGAAATAACTGAAAATGTTAACAAATGGAAAAACATACCATGCTCATGGCTGGGAAGAATCAAAATCGTTAAAATGTCTGTACAATCCACAGCAATATACAATTTTAATGCAATCCCTACTAAAGCTCCACTGTCATACTTTAAAGATCTTGGAAAAATAGTACTTCATTTTATATGGAATCAGAAAACACCTCGAATAGCCAAGACATTACTCAGAAATAAAAACAAAGCAGGAGGAATCACACTACCAGACCTTAGACTATACTATAAATTGATAGTGATCAATACAGCATGGTACTGGCACAAAAAAGAGAAGTAGTTGTCTGGAGCAGAATAGAGAACCAAGAGATGACTCCAGCTACTTACTGTTATTTGATCTTTGACAAGCCAATTGAAAACATTCAGTGAGGAAAAGATTCCCTGTTTAACAAATGGTGCTGGGTGAAGTGGTTGGCAACCTGTAGAAGACTGAAACTGGACCCACACATTTCACCATTAACTAAGATAGACTCTCACTGGATTAAAGATTTAAACTTAAGACATGAAACTATAAAAATACTAGAAGAGCGTGCAGGGAAAACCCTTGAAGAAATCAGTCTGGGCAAGTATTTTATGAGGAGGACCCCCCTGGGCAATTGAAGCAGCTTCAAAAATACACTACTGGGAACTGATTAAACTAAAATGCTTCTGCACAGCCAAGAACACAGTAAGTAAAGCAAGTACACAGCCCTTAGAATGGGAGAAGATATTTGCAGGTTATGTCTCCACAAAGGTTTAATAACCAGAATCCACAGAAAACTCAAACATATAAGCAAAAAAAGAACAAGTGATCCCATCGTAGGCTGGGCAACGGACTTGAAGAGAAACTTCTCTGAAGAAGACAGGCTCATGGCCTACAGACAAATGAAAAATGCTCATCATCTTTAATCATCGGAGAAATGCAAATCAAAACTACTTTGAGATATCATCTAACTCCATTAAGATTAGCCCATATCAGAAAATCCCAAGACCAGAGATGTTGGTGTGGATGTGGAGAAAAGGGAATACTTCTATACTGCTGGTGGGAATGCAAATTAATACATTCCTTTTGGAAAGCTGTTTGGAGAACACTTAGAGATCTAAAAATAGATCTGCCATTCAATCCTATAATTCCTCTACTATGTATATACCCAGAAGACCGAAAATCACATTATAACAAAGATATTTGTACCAGAATGTTTATTGCAGCCCAATTCATAATTGCTAATTCATGGAAAAAGCCCAAGTGCCCATCGATCCACGAATGGATTAATAAATTGTGGTATATGTACACCATTGAATATTATGCAGCCGTAAAGAAAGATGGAGACTTTACCTCTTTCATGTTTACATGGATGGAACTGGAACATATTCTTCTTAGTAAAGTATTTTAAGAATGGAAGAAAAAGTATCCAATGTATTCAGCCTTAGTATGAAACTAATTTATGGCTTTCACATGAAAGCTATAACCCAGTTATAACCTAAGAATAGGGGGAAGGTGGATAGGAAAGGGAGGGAGGTGGAGGATGGGTGGAGGGAGAGTGAATGGTGGGATTACACCTGCAGTGCATTCTACAAGGCTACATCTGAAACTTAGTAAATGTAGAATATAAATGTCTTAACTCAATAACTAAGAAAATGCCAGAAAGTCTATGTTAACCAGTGTGATGAAAATATGTCAAATGGCCTATAAAACCTGTATATGGTGCCCCATTATCGCATTAATGTGCACAGCTATGATTTGATAATTAAAAAAAAAAAAAGTTTAGCCCTTGTGGACTAATGTTAGTGATTAGTCCATTCTTCAAAGCAATCCTGGAACTCTTTTTTTTTTTTTTTTCTGGAATGGCCATCAGGGCTCTCATTGTATTACACTTGATGTCCTGAATGTCATCAAGATATCTTCCTTTCAAGATTTCTTTTATTTTCAGGTAAAGAAAAAAGCCATTGGTGGCCAGATCAAGTGAGCAGGGAGAATGTTCAAAATAGTTATTTATTTATTGGCTGAATATGCCCTCACAGAAGGTGCCACATGAGCTTCTGCATTGTCATGATCCAAGAGATAGATTGCATTTGTCTAACTTATTTATGTAGCCTTATACATGCAGCCTTTTCAACACTTCTAAATGATAAACTTGGTTAACTGTTTAAAAATTCATAATAAACAATCTCTGATATCAGAAAAGGTTAGCAAGATTGTTTTGACTCTTGATTTGTACTGACAGAACAGTTTTGGTCATGGATGATTGGCTTACTTTTATTATGCACTTTGACACTTTGTTTCAGGGTTATTTTGGTACACTGGGCTTCACCAGTGATAAAACAGCACAAAGCATCATCTTGCCTCTCCAAAATATCTTGGCAAACTTGACTCTCCTTTGCTTTTGTTATCAGTGAGCTCCTTTGGGGCCATATTTTTTCCTAAATGCACTTTTTTTTTTTTTTTCTTATTGTTTGGGATTCTTTGAAGGTACAAAGAATTAGGTTACACTGATTGCATTTGTTAGGCAAAGTCCTCTTATAATTGTGTCCCGGCCCCAAGTGGTGTGCCATACACAGTGATCCCTCATTCCCTTTCTCTCTCCAACTTGCTCATTTCCCTACCCTCCCCCCACCATGTTAGCTCATCTACTGCCTTCATATTAGAATTGAGTAGATTGGATTCTTGCTTCTCCAGTCTTGTGATACTTTACTAAGGAGAATGTTTCCCAACTCAATCCCGGTTAATACAAAAGATACAAAAGCTCCATCTTCTTAAATGGCTGAATAGTATTCCATGGTAACTGTGGCATAGCAAATATATGCCACAGCTTGTTAATCTATTTCCGGGTTGGTGGGCATTTAGGTTTTTTCCACATTTTGGCAATTGTAAATTGAGCCACTATAAACAGTCTAGTGCAAATGTCCTTATGATAAAATGATTTTTGTTTTCTGGGCATCTGCCTCGTAATGAGATTTCAGGATCAAATGGGAGATCTAATTTGAGTTCTTTAAGGATTCTCCATATTTCCTTCCAAAAAGGTTGTATTAATTTGCAGTCCCACCAGAAGTGTAAAAGTGTTCCCTTCTCTGCACATCCACGTCAGCATCTGCAGCTTTGAGACTTTATGATGTGGGCTATTCTTACCGGGGATAGGTGATATTTCAGTTTAACATGCACAAATCCATAAATGTAATACATCCTATCAATAAAAGCAAAAACAAAGAGCATATGATCCTCTCAATAAATGCAGAAAAAGCATTTGACAAAATTCAGCATCCTTTTCTAATAAGAACATTTAATATAATAGGCATAGATGGCACATTTCTTAAGCTGATTGAAGTCATCTATACCAAACCCACAGTTAACACACTGAGTGGGGTAAAACTGAAAGCTTTTCCACTTTGAACTGGAACCAGATAGAGATGTCATTGTGCAGTAAGTTCTAGCCAATGCAGCCAAGCAAGAGGAGGATATAAAGGACATCCAAATGGGGGTGGAGGAGGTAAAATTCTCACTTTTTGATGATGATATGATCTTATACTTAGAAAACCCCAGAGACTCAATCACAAAACTTCTGGAACTGATCAGGAAATGGAGTAATGTCTCAAGGTACAAAATCAATGTCCACAACTCAGTACCCAATAACAGCCAAATTGAGAAGCAAATCAAGGACACAATTCCCTTTACAGTAACTTGAAATAAAATGAGATATTTAGGAATATGACTAACAAAAGAGGTAAAAGATCTTTTCAAAGAGAATTATGAAACCCTAAGAAAAGAAATCAAAGAAGACACCAACAAATGGAAGAACATACCATGCTCTTGTCTGGGAAGAATCAACATTCTCAAAATGTCTATTCTACCCAAAGCAATCTAAAGATTCAATGCAATCTCCATTAAAATTCCAACATCATATTTTAAAGAACTGAAAAAAATAGTACTTCATTTTTTATGGAAGCAGAAAAAAGCCCTAACAGACTTCAGGCTATACTACAAGTCCACAGTAATCAAAACAGCATGGTATTAGCACAAAAACAGAGTCATATACATATAGAACACAATAAGAAACCAAGAGATGGAACCAGTCTCTACTTCCCATCTGATCTTTGACAAACCAAACAAAAGCATGCAGTGGGAAAAAGGCTCTTCAACAAATGGTTCTGGGAGAACTGGATAACTACATGGAAGAGACTGAAAACAGACCCACACTTTTCACCACTTACAAAAATTGACTCAAGATAGATAAAAGACTGAAATCTAAGATATGAAATGACAAAAAAAAATCTTAGAATAAAGCATGAGGAAAACTCTTGGGGATGTTAGACTAGGGAATGATTTTATGACAAAGACTTCAGTGGCCATGGCAACAACAATAAAAATTAACCCATGGGACTTAATTAAGCTGAAAAGTTTCTGCACAGGTAAGGACACAACAAATAAGGCAAAAAGACAACTTTCAGAATGGGAAAAGATATTTGTAGGATATGAATCTGACAAAGATAACTAGAATCTAGAAATTCAAATTAACAAAAATTGAATCTAGAAAATTCAAATTAACAACAAAAAAAGATCAAACGACCCCATCTATCACTGGGCAAGAGATATGAACAGAACCTTCTCTGATGAAGACAAACAAATGGCTAACAAACATTTGAAAATTTGCTCATTATCCCTGATCATCAGAGAAATGCAAATTAAAACCCCCCTTTGGGACCATTTTTTCACACACCTTTCTCATGCTCAGATTTTCAATTTCTCTGTTGATGTTTACTTGGTCTATTGTGCTTCTCACAGTCAGCCAATGATGTTGACACACAATTTGGTAAATTTTTGCAACATTTTTGTCAGTTCTGCTTGTTACTACTCACCCTGTTCTCTCTTCATGGCACTTTGTCTCACCTCAGAAAAACGTTTAATCAATTTGTACACTGCTGTTTTCTTTATGGTATTACCCCCAAACACTTGGACTAACATGTTCTTAATTTCACTTCCATTCTTGGCAAACTTTCTTTTACAGGTTAATTTCAGGATAATAGGAGGGCACAAATTATTAGATCACCTTCTTTGTGTTTGTTAGATATAGTCCAAGTTGTAGTTCAGTCCTTCACCCAAGAGTTGTGCCATATATTCATATATCATGCCTGTTAGGTAATTGCACACCAATCCCCTCCCTCTTCCCCTCTCTCCATCTCTCTTCCCATCCCCACTTGAATTTAATATTTTTTTTGTCTTGTATGGGCATATAGGTATTCATCTACTAGTTTCATATTAGTGTTGAGTACATTGGATACGTGGTTTTTCACTCTTGCCAAGTTTAACAAGCTAGATAGTTGATATCTCTGTTTAACATACACAAATCCATAAATGTAATTAATACATCTCATCAGTAGAAGCAAAAGTAAAGACCATATGATCCTTTCAATAGATGCAGAAAAAGCATTTGAAAAAGTTCAATATCCTTTTCTGACAAGTACACTTAAGAAAATAGGCATAGGCAGCATATATCTATTAATTTGTTTGTTGGTCTAATTCAAGCTCTGACATTCTTGTGAGGGCATGCAGAAACATGCTACAACAATAATGAACACCACTCAGAAATACACTGCCACACTTTAATATGAACACAACTGTGAGACACTGATATACCAAGGTTGTGAAACTTTACTGAGGTTTCACAGCACTGCCAATGTAATCACACAATGGCAAGTTAATGAACTTAATTGTGGTACCTTGTAAGATGGAGAGAGATGTGTGAAAGAAACATTTGTTGTTACAGAGTGATTATAATGATGAAAATGAGCTCTAAATTGGGCATACAGAGAAGTGAGGACATGACAATGTGGAGGATAGTGCTCAATGGTAAAAGGCGGCATAGTGCTATATGAAAAATCTTACACTTCAGAGGTAGACAGGCATATAAATAATTAACTATAAAACAATGTGATATATACTATTATCTTGCAAGTTTAGAATCTCATGGGAATAATTAATTCTGCCTGGGGGCAAGGGTTGGGGAATATATCTAGTATACTTACTGCTCTCTAAGAATTATGCCAAATCTCTAGAGCAGAGTTGAGCCTTTTACTACCTAAGCTGTAAATAACCTTTAGTATTTGGAGAGCCAGTCATAGGCTGTTAAGAGGTTAAACATATTTTTCTATAATCCTCCTTTATATTAGAAACAGAGATACCAGTTAGTAAGCTATTATTGTAATCTTGGCATACCAAAATGCACTTAAAGCTTACCAGCTCTCAAGTGACAATTTGCAGTGAAGAAATTAGATCCTGTTGAACATTAGAGCTAGGGAACAAAAACAGGGAAGCATTAAAGATGTGGCTTACGAAGGCTGGGAGAAATAGCAACACTACTGGTAGGAATGGAGAGCCTGTCTTGAAGAAAAATGGTTGACATTGGAAATAAGAGATATGGGATGATAATAAAGCATGTTGCAGGAACAGGTGGAAATATAGAGTTGATGTGCCAGGACTAGGAATGAAGTCTGGGAGCCTCCAGAATAGAAGCAATAGCAAATGCCACATTCATCAAGATGCTTGTCTGCCTGAGAACCTGTAATGTTTACCTGTGGTATCAATTTTAACATTGTCATAATCTGTTCCATTCTGGCATCAAACTTTTCCCCTCACTTACTTAATCTATCAACCCAGACGGCTCCACATCCTCAGATATCCATACCTGCTCCTAGCCTCTGCTTGTGCTTGTTCTGTTTCCTTCATCTGGAATGTTTTCCCACTTTCCTCAGCGTATATCTTATCCATCTTAAGACCCACCTTTTCCATGAAGCCTTACTCTAAGACCCAAATTATAAAATATATATCAGACATAATAATTTCTTTTCACACTTATTTTTGGTATTTGCTGCTGTGTTAACCTTTAATTTTCCTGTGTCTGGTTTCGTCTCCTCAGATGGATTTATTGGCAGTAACAGAGTAATTGAAAGAGCACTGGACTCAGAATCTCAAGTTCTGACCTCAAATCATATTCAGCTACTTATTAGCTTCATGGTACAGTGAAAGACATTTTTGTGACTTTTTAAAATACATGAAATAAGCACAGTAGTCCTTAACCTACAGATTTATTAGGAGATTTATATAAAATGATTTGTAGTGAATTTCACATGAAGAACACAATCCACTCTAACTGGTTATAATAGTTTATTTGTCAAATCAACTAGGCCATGATACCCAGATATTTGGCCAAATATTCTAAACATTCCTGTGAAAGTATTTTTTAGATGAGGGCAATACTTAAATCAGCAGACTTTGAGTAAAGTCAGTGCTCTTTATAATGTGGGTGGGCCTCATCTAATCTGTGAGCTGAAGGCCTCAAGAGAAAGACTGAGCTTCCTGGAGAAAAAGGGAATTTTGCTAGCTGACTGTCTTTGATTCAAGCTGGAACTCTTTCCTGGGTCGCCAGCCTGCTGTCTTACCAAGAAGATTTTGGACTTGCTAGTCTCCATAATTGTCTGAGCCAATTCTTTAAAATCAATCTCTCTCTCTCTCTCTTTCTCCCCACCTCTCCAAATGTACGCGTGTGCATGTGCATGCACACACACTCTTGTAGTTCTGTTTCTCTGAATAATGAGCTAGTTTAAGGAGATAGAGATTTCATTATAGAGAATTAGGTAGAATAAAGAAGATCCAAGCCAGGTGCGGTGGCTCACACCTATCATCCTGGCACTCTGGGAGGTTGAGGCAGGTTGATTGCTTGAACTCATGAGTTCAAGACTAGCTTTAGCCTGAGCAAGAGTGGGATCCCATCTCCACTAAAAATAGAAAAACTAGCCAGGCATTGTGGCAGGTACTGGTATTCCCAGCTACTCAGGAGGCTGAGACAAGGGGATTGCCCAAGAGTTTGAGCTGTGGGCTATTATGCCATGGTACTCTACCCTCAGTGATAAAGTGAGACTCTGTCTCAAAAAAAAAAAAAAAAAAAAAAAAAAAAAGGAAACTGATTTACTGATTTTAAACAACAGTCAGGAACAATAAAGCCAGAAGAAACTCCCAGCCCACAGATTCCAAACTGCAAGGAATCTGAAAATGCAGTTTTTAGCTTTCCTGTCTTTATTGTACAGGAAGATATGGTCACATATTATATATTATACACCATTATACAATTCTTATGTGTACCAAAACCCCAAACCTCCTGAAATTAAACAAAAAAAAATGTTAAGTGAGATGTGTCAGTTAGAAAAGAACACATATTACATGATTTCATTATAGGAAATTTTCAGAATGGACATAATCATGGCAATGAAAAGTAGGTGGACCCCGGCTAAAGATAAAGGGAGGGGAAATCCACTCATTCTCCCCCTTCTTAATTTTTAACGTCCATTACACCACTTTATGACCATATATACCTGTTGGTAGCTCCTATTTACAAGTGACATGTGGTATTTGTCTTTTCATTCTTGAGACACTTCACTTTGCATAATGATCTCCAATTCCATCCAACTTACTGTAAAGAACATTCTCTCATTTCTTTTTATGACTGAGTAGTGTCATAAAAAAAGCATGTGTGTGCACACATAGCACATTTTCTTAATGTATAATTAATTGTATAATTGTATAATGGCACATATGTGTGCCTTCCACACATGCCATCTGGAGCAGACACTGCAGACCATACACTCAACCCCGTGACAGCCACCTGTGACCATATGCTAAAAAGTAACACCTCAATTGAGATAAAATTTACACACCATAAGTGCATACTTTAAAGTGTACAATTGAAATAAATTTTAGTTTATTTACAGAGTTGTACAACAATCACCACTACTAAAATTGTAGAACATTTCAGCACATCCAAAGAAAGCCCGTACCCATTAGCAGTTACTTGGTAGTTTCCCCTCACTGTGTCTTCAGCCAGGATCCACCTACTTTTCATTGCCATGAATATATCCATTCTGAAAATTTCCTATAATGGAATCATGTAATATGTGTTCTTTTCTAACTGACACATCTCACTTAACATTTTTTAAAAATTCCAGTAGTTTTGGGGGTTTGTTACACATATGAATTGTATAAATGGCGAAGTCAGGCTTTTTGTATACCCATCATCAGAACAGTATACATTGTACCCAGTAGATAATTTTTGTCCCTCATCATCTGAACAGTATACATTGTACCCAGTAGATAATTTTTGTCTCTCATTCCCTGCTCATTCTCCCCCTTCTTAGTTCCCAATGTCCATGACACCACTTTATGACTATATGTACCTGTTGTTTAACTCCTACTTACAAGTGACATGCAGTATTTGTCTTTCCATTCTTGAGATACTTCACTTTGCATAATGATCTCCAATTCCATCCAAGTTACTGTAAAGAACATTCTTTCATTTCTTTTTATGACTAAGTAGTGTCATAAAAAAGTGTGTGTGTGCATACCACATTTTCTTAATCCACTCATGACACACATGAATTGATAGATACTTAGGTTGATTCCACATCTTTCCAATTGTGAATAGCACTGTGGGAAACATTCAGGTGCAAGTGTCTTTTGAATATAATGAATTATTTTCCTTTGAGTGAATGCCTGGTTGTGGGATTGGTGAATTGAGCTCTTTTTTTTTTTTTTTTTTAGCTCTTTGACAAATCTCCTTATTGTTTTCTATAGAGTTTGTACCAATTTACATTCCCATCACCAGTGTGTAAGTGTTCTTTTTTTAACCACATCCACACCAAAATCTATTATTTATTGACTTATTAATGATAGCCATTCTGACAGGGGTAAAGTGTATCACATTGTGGTTTTAATTTATGCTTCTCTGATAATTAATGAAGTTGAGAATTTTTTTCATATCTTTGTTGGCAGTTTATCTATGTTATTTAGAAAAATATTTGTTCATAATTTTGCTTCCTTTTTGATGGGGTTATTTGTCTTTTTTTTTCTTACTGATTGATTTTGTTCTTTGTAGATTCTAGGTATTAGTCCTTTATCAAATAAACAGTGCAAACATTTTCTTCCATTCTGTAGGTTGTCTGTTTACTCTGTTGATTATTTCCTTTGATGTACTGAAACTTTTTAGTTTAATTGTCTCATTTGTTTATTTTTTGTTGTATTTGTTTTGGGGGTCTTAGTCATCAATTCTTTACCTAGGGTAATATCTAGAGAGCTTTTCCTACATTTTCCTTGCAAATTTTTATGATTTCAGATCTCCTTTTAAGTCTTTAATCCATCTAGAGTTAATTTGGTGAGAGATAGGCATCTAGTTTCATTCTTCTGCAAGGGGCTCCATTCTTCTCCTAATTTTCCCAGTAACAGTTATTAGATAGAGCATCCTTTGCCTAATGGATGTTTTTGTCTACTTTGTCAAAAATCAGTTGTTTGTAGCTGGTTTTTCCCCCTTGAGTTTTCTATTCTATTCCATTGATCTATATGTGTACCTTTATTCCAGTTTTACGCTATTTTGGTTCCTATCACCTTGCAGCGTAATTTGAAGTTTGATAATGTGATGCTTCCAGATTTTTCTTTTTTTGCTTAGGATTGCTTTGGTTTTTCAGGTTCCTTTGTGAATCCATGTGAAACTTAAAGCTTTTATTTTTAGTTCTGTGAAAAATGACATTGGTATTTTGATAGGAATTACACTGAATCTGTAAGTCACTTTGGGCTGTATAGACATTTTAGCGAGATTGATTCTTCCAATCCAGGAGAATCGAAGTTTCCTATTTGTTTGTGTCATCTGTGATTTTTTTTTTTTTTTTTTATCAGTGGAGATCTTTCACCTACTTGATTAAATACATTCATAAGTTTTTTATTTTCTTTGTAGCTATTGCAAAGAGAATTGAGTCTTTGATTTGACTCTCAACTGTTATTTGCGTATAGGAATGCTACTTATTTGTGTATATTGGTTTTGTAACCTAAGACTTTGCTGAATTTATTTATCACTTTCAGTAATCTCTTGGTGGAATCTTTGGGGTTTTCTAAATATAAGATCATATCATCAGCTAAGAGAAATAGTTTGACCTCCAATTTCCCAAGTTGGTTATCCTTTATTTCTTTCTCTTTCTTGATTTCTCTCACAGCCATTGAGAAATGCTTTCTGCTTTTCCCCATTCAGTATAGGAGGATATTCCTTCTATGCCTAATTTATTGAGGGCTTTTAATCATGAAGATGTGCTGGATTTCAGAAAATGCTTTTTCTGTATCTATTAAGATGATCATATGGTTTTTCCTTTCTATTTGCTTATGTGGTGAATCACACTTACTGATTTGTGCATGTTGAACCCTCCTCACCCCACTGGGATGAAACCCACTTAATCATGGTGAATTAACTTTTGATATGCTGCTGAATTTATTTTTCTGGTATTTTTGTTGAGGATTTTTGCATCTATGTTTGGGGGTGATATTGATTTGTCATTTTCTTTTTTGGTCATGTTTTTTCCTGGCTTTGGTATCAGATGACACTGACTTTATAGAATGAGTTCTGGAGTATTTATTCCTTCTCAAGGTTATGGAACAGTTTCAGTGGGAGAGGTGCCAGTTCTTTATAGGTCTGGGAGAATTCAGCTGTGAATTAGTCTGGTCCTGTGCTGTTTTATCTTGGGGCTATTTTAATTTCTGCTTCAAACTTGTACTAATTACCAGTCTGTTCATGATTTCTATTTCTTCCTAATTCAACCTTGTAAGGATGTGTGTTTCCAGGAATTTATTCATTTCCTCAATGTTACCAAGTTTATGTGCATAGAGATTTTTATGGTATTCACAGATGACAGTTTGTATTTCTGTGGAATCAATTTAATGTAATCCTTTCACTTCTGATTGCGTTTATTTGAATCCTTTCTCTTCTAATTCTTATTTAATCTACCTAGTGGCCTATAGATTTTATCTTTTCAAGTACAAATTTTTCATTTTGTTAATTCCTTGCACGTGTATTGTTTTTATGGTTTCAATTTCACTAAGCTCTGCTCTGGCCTTTGTTATTTCTTTTCTTCTATTAGGGTTGGGGTTTGTTCTTGTCTTTCTATTTCCTTAAAATGTGAAACTAGGCTTGTTAATTTGTGATCCGTCATTTAATGCTATGAACTGCCCTCTTAGCACTGCTTTTCCTATTTCATAGAATGTTTAACGTTTATTACTCAACTTGAAAAAAATTTTTTTTTTTTTGTTGACTTTGTCATTGATGAAAGTATCATTCAGCAGCAGGGTGTTTAATTTCCATGTGTATAGTTTTGAGAGATCCTCTTGAGATTGATTTCTAGTTTTATTCCACTGTGGTCTAAAAAGATACATGATATGACTTCAATTCTTTAAATTTGCTAAGACTTGTTTTGTGGGTGACATATAATTTATTGTGGAAAACATTTTGTGTGCTGATGAGAAGAATGTGTATTCTGCAGTTTATGGGCATAATAATCTGCAAATTCCTGTTCGGTCCATTTGTTCTGGAATTCCACGGAAGTCCAGTATTTGGACTTTGTTCACTTTCTGCCTTGATCTAGTCCTATCAGTGGAGTGTTGAAGTTACTGGCCGTTATTATGTTGTGATATATTTCTTTCTCTGTCTAGGAGTATTACTCTGTGGTACATGCATATATATTTAGAATTATTATATATTTTTGTTAAATTGATCCATTTATTGTTATGTAATGACCATTTTTGTCTTTTTAAACTGTTGTTGATTTAAAATCTATTATATTTGATATGAGAATGGCTATTCCTGCTTGGTTTTGTTTTCCATTTGTATGAAGTACTTTTTCAACCTTTTACCTTGAGTCTATTAGTATCTTTACAAGCTAATGGGTCTGTTGGAGACAGTAGATTTTTTGATGTGTTTTATTTCACTCATTCCACCAATTTATACCTTTTTAGACATTTACATTGAATGTTAATATTGGTATGTGAAATACTATCCCAGCCATCATGTTAATTGCTACCTAATTGCTTTGTTTTCTCCCTGTGTTTCTAAAAGAGCTATGGGATTTTACTTTTAAATGTTTTTACACTGGTTGGTATTGTTATTTTCAACATATAGGACTCTTTTAATAATTTCTTACTGGGCAGGTTTACTAGTGACAAATTCCATTCACATTTGCTTATTTGGGAAAGATTTTATTTCTCCTTCATTTATGCAAATTAGTTCTGTAGTATATAAATTCCTTGGTTGACAATTATTCTGTTTAAGAAAATTAAGAATAGGACCCTGTTCCCTTCTGGCTTGTAAGATTTCTTCTGAAAAGTCTGCTATTAGTCTGGTGGGTTTTCCCTTGTAAATTACTTGATGCCTTAGTCACACAGCTTGTAACATTTTCTCTTGCAGTTTGAAATTGCCAGTCTGATAACTATGTGCCCTGAAGATTTCCTAATCTCAATGAATATTCCACAAGTTCAATGATCTTCTTGTATCTGGATGTCTTAATCTCTACCTCCATTATTTCCTCAAATAGATTTTTCCATGGTTTTTCTTTTTCTTCTCCTTCCTCAGAGATACCTATAATTATTATGTTTGGTTGTTACCCATAGTCCCATAATTCTCCAAGACTTTGTTAATTCTTTTGGTCCTTTTTCTTCATGTTTGACTGACGGAGTAAGTTCAAAAACCTTGTCTTCAAGCTCTGAAAAAAAAAAAAAAAAATATATATATATATATATTTTTTTTTGCTTGGTCTCATCTGTTGTTAAAATTTTCTACTTTATTTTGTAATTCCTGAAATGATTCTTTGATTTCTGGAAGTTATGTGATATTTTATTTAAAACTATCTCTTTAGTTAATTTTTCATTTATATCCTGAATTACTTTTTTTGTTTCTTTGCATTAGTTTTCAACATTTTCATAGATCCCATTGAGCTTACTTGCAATCCATATTGTGAATTCCATATCTGATATTTCTTTAATTTTTTTTTTTTTTTTATTGTTGGCGATTCACAAGAAACCAGGTTACACTGAATGCATATGTTAGATAAAGTCCCTCTTTGTGTCTTCCTTCCTTCTCAATTTTTTGAAATAATTTCTGCAGAAAAGGAATAAGCTCTCTTTGAAGGTTTGATAGAATTCTGGTGTGAAGCCATGCAGATCAGAGCATTTTTTTGTTGGAAGATTTTTAATTGTTTCTTTGATCTCAGTGCTCGAAATTGGTATTTTCAGGAGCTCTATTTATTCCTGGCTAAGTCTAGGGAGAGGGTGTGATTCCAAATATTGATCCATTTCCTTCACACTGTCAAATTTCTCGTCATAGAGTGTCTTGTAGTATTCAGAGATAATCTCTTGTATTTCTGTGGCATCAGTTCTTATTTCCCCATTTTCATTTCTGATTGAGGTTACTAGAGATTTTACTTTTCTGTTTCTAGTTAGTCAAGCCAAAGGTTTATCTATTTTATTCATTAAAAAATAAAAAAACAACACATTTTGTTTCATTAATTTTCTGAATGGTTCGTTTGTTTTCAATTTCATTGATCTCTGATTTAATTTTGGATATTCTTTTCTTCTGCTGGGTTTAGGCTTAGATTGTTCTTCTTTTTCCAATTCCATAGATATCTTGTGAGATTATTGATGTGCTCTCTTTCTGTTTTTCAAATGTAATGTAAAAAGATAAATATCCTTTCAGTACTGCTTTTGCTGTATCCCATATGTTTTGGTAGCTTGTATCTTCATTGTTTTTACGCTCAAGGAAGCTAATGATTTCTTCTTTTGTTTCTTCCTGCACCCAATTGTCATTCAGCATCAGGTTGTTGAATTTCCATGCCTTTGTGTGGGGTTGAACATTTTTGTTGGAATTGAGTTCCACCTTTAGTGCCTGTGGTCAGAGAAGATACAAGGTAAAATTTCAATTCTTTTGATTCTGTAGAAGTTTGTTTTGTGTCCTAAGATATGGTCAATTTTGGAGAATATTCCTTGAACCAAGGAGAAGAATGTGTATTGTTTAGCTTTGGGATGGAGTGTTCTATATACATCTATAAAGGGCATTTATTTTAGGGCATTGGTTCTCAACCTTCCTAATGCCACAATGTATTTTCATTGCTAAAAAGGGGTCATGACCCACAGGTTGGAAACCGCTGTTCTAGGGTCTCATTTAAGTCCCTTATATCTTTGTTTAATTTCTGTTTAGAGGATCTGAAAGAGGAGTGTTACAGGCTAGCCCTGCAGGAAGAGTGCTACAGTCCCCTATTATTATGGTGTTATAGAATATTATACTGCTCTGACTAATTAAGGTCTGTTTCAAGAACCTGGAAGCATTTAAGTTGGGTGCATAAAAATTTAAAATTGAAATGTCTTCTTGCTGTATTTTTCCCTTGACCAATATGAAATGTCCATCTTTGTCTTTTTTGAATTTAGTTGTTTTAAATCTACAGTGTCTGAAAATAAGATTGCAAACCCTCCTTTCTTCTGAATTCCGTTTGACTGAAAAAATTGTCTTCCAACCCCTAACTCTCTATTTTAATTTGTCTTTTGAGGCTAGGTGTGTTTCCTGTAGACAGCAAATGGATGGCTTGTGCTTTTTAATCCAATCAGCCAATCTATGCCTCTTCAGTGGGGAATTCAAGCCATTAACATTTCTTGAGATAATTGGTAAGTGTGGTAGCATTCTATTCATCTTATTTTGTGAAAGTCCATTGCTTTGTTTTATCTTTTGCCACATTGTGGAAACTAGGTTCTGTCCTTTAATTTCTGGGTGCTTACTTTGCTGGTGGTTCACTGTTCGTGAATATTCTGCTTTCTCTCTCTCTTTTTTTCTGCATCTTGAACTATCTGAGTTACTGCAAGAGCTTTGTCCTCTACCTCTGAGATTCTTTCTTCTGCATGGTCTAATCTGTTGTTGATACTTTCTATTGCATCTTTAAGTTCCCTAATTGACTGCTCCAATTCCTTCAGCTCTGCTATATCCTCTCTATATTCTTCATGTTATTAATCTCTTACCTGATTTTGTTTTTGGATTTCCTCTTAGTTATCTTCTACTTTCTCAGCCATTTCCATTATTGCTTTTTGGTTGTTTTCCACTTTCTCAGCAATTTCCTTCATTGTTTTCATCATCTGTATTTTAAATTCCCCTTCTGTCATTTCTAACATTTCTTTATAGGGGGAATCCTCTGCAGTAGTGGTTAGTACTTTTATATTATTATTTTTTTAGTTGGCAGCTTTCATTTTTATGGGCAATGGTTAAGTTAACAATTTTTCCTCATCGTTTTTCTGGAGCAGGTAAAAACTTGCTATTTGTAAAATCAGGAATAAAGAAGTGTTGAATTCAAAGACAAGTGGGGGACCTACTGAAACAGCAGACGCGTACGTGCCTGGGGCTCGACCTCTGGGCCTTTTAGCAATGGGCCGTGTGCATGTCCCCATCTGCAGTGATGGCACAGAGAGGCCACCTCACTCCTCTCCTCTCCTGTCCTTGGACAGTACAGGACACGAGGGAACCAAATTCATGCTTGTCAGAATAACATAGTACCTTCAAACCTAGCAGGGAAGGCTCAGAGTACTACTAAGTGTGGCGGCTATATCACGAGAAACTTTTTTTTTTTTTCTGAGAAATATAAGGCCTTAGATATAGCAGATATGAAGTCTCCTGATGTTCAGTTCCCTGCCACAAACTGGAATTTGGTGGGTGTAAAAAATGCATTAATGCGAAAATCTGATTATGGATATTTATGTATTAGAAATATAATATAGTAAAAGCTCCTATCTCATTTTATATCTGTATGTATAGATAGTCATACAAATAAAATGTTTAACTATATTAATAAAATTACTTTAAATGACTTTGTAAATACAAAGTATTCCATAAATGATTTAAAATAGTAAAATACATCATAGAAAAAGCCCCCAGCTCTCGCTATCATTTCATATACTAAGATGTGTTTTCTATTTTTCAAATTACATCACTACTATTTAAAATGATGCAAAAACTTATCTTAATTATTCATTATTTTACAAATGTAAATCTTTTAAATTAAAAGTGGCTTCTCTCCCAAGTAAAGACAGAAAGCAGACATATTTATGCTCCTGTTACAGCTTCTCCCAGTAAAATTCCCCCACAGGTGACTGAATATAAAAGATTTACTTGGACAATTGCTGCTATTGATTAAGTATGTGCTCTTAGGCTAAGCCATTTTCTGATTAATATTGACTGGTCTACAAATGACATGCAAACTTAAACTAATCTGACAGCCAATTTTCCAGAAGTCAGAAGAACTCAACGCCTTGGGACAGTGACCCGACGTACATCCTGTGGCAGGGAGCTGGGCAGCCCCTTCTCCATTTCTCAGAGGGAGCCCAGATGGCCAGGAGGACTGAAGACCTGTTTGAGGCTCCGGCTGTGGGAATGAGGGGCAAGGCCAGACCCAGCGCCCAGCCAGGGAGCCACACTGAGGCCCAGCACCGCCATCTCTAATCCAGGTTGGGATTATCTGCTGGTGTGAGCATCAGACATGCTCGCAGAAGGAACAAAAAGATGGGGATGATTTTCCTTCTATCATAATTAAAAACAAGGAAAATTAAAGGAATAAAAACAGGAGAGAACACAAAGAAGTCATGGTAGGAAAGTTTATCATTTACAACTTGTACTTTTCCATATAATGTTTTCTACTGCCGAGAGAACACAAAATATTTATTTCACTTAGTTCACTATGTATTTCTAAAACATTCCCATGCACAGAAACACTTTTGCTTGCACCAAAGGGGATCACCCAACACCATAACTTATATCTTCCAGAGGGTCAGGCTGTGCCATCTCATCCTTCAGGGCCCTGTCTGGACACTGTGGTGGCTTCACAGCCATGGGGTTTCCTGAAGAGAGTCTCATGAAGAAACTCTGCAAAGGTCTGGGCAAGGGAAGCAGGGCCCAGGGACTGGCGCAGAGGGAGGCCTTAAGCAGGTCTGTACCTGAGGGGCCCAAACATTGGTTTTGAAATTTGATGCTGATGAATGTGGCTCTAGTTAATTTATTTCAATTGCTCTAAAGTACTTAATTGTTACCTAACATAATTTTCTTTTTCTTATTGTTGGGTATTAAGTAAGGTTTTTAAATCAAATTTTTGTTCAATACAAATAATATGGCAACACACATTTTTGAACATGCCTTTTACACATATGTATAAGACTTACTCTAAAGTATATAACTGGAAGTGGGACTATCAGGCCAGAAGTCCAATAAATACTCAAACTTTTGTTAGCCATGGTCTGACTGCTCCACGAGGAGGTTATGCCCATCCAGGCTCCACCCCCACCTGTCTGCCCTCCCTGCTGCTACTGCCAGGTGGATGGGCTGGTCCACTTTCCTCCTCCCTCTGGCTATACTTGTCCAGGTATAGCAAGTGTGTTGCGGTGTTTACTTTACCAGGCTAGGCAGTAGCCTTGCCTGTGAAGTGATGTGGAACTGCAGGGCCAGGGCCCTCAGTGAATGCAAACACGCTGGAAGTGGAGTGAAGCTGCCGTGCGCCTCCCTGCAGTTTGCCTGCAGCTCTGGGCATTTCCCCCAGACTTAGGCTGACTGAATGGGGAGGGGGTGGGGGTCCAGAGAGAATGGGCCAGAAGAACCAGCCAGCACTGAGCTGCAAGGCCTGGCACCTTTTCCTTCCACAGTGGGGCATGTTCAGTGGGGTAAGAACAGAGCCAATTCTCATCATCATGTGCTGTCTGCTATTTGAAATGATTATTACTTATTTCTTAGCATGTTCTTCTGCTATTTTCATCTCATTTGTTTTCCACCTCTTGTTCCCCTTCCTGGTGGCTTCCTCCATTCTCAATGATAAGATGTCAGAAATGTGCAATGAAGAAATTATTTTTAAAATAAGAATTTAAAGTGTACCACCTAAGACTTAAGCTCTGTGGAGGAAATCCTGTAATTACTTCACGCTACATGCAGAACCCTGATAATGAAGTTAGAGAGGAGAAAAAGGTCTAATTTGAAACAAATATTACTTTCTTTTACTAGGATTAAGATATAGGATCTGCTGAAAACCAGGCATTCCATATGAAATAGGCATTCCATAACTTCCAAAAGATGAGAGAAATAGTCTTAACAGAAATCACTGAGGTACCTAAAGCATGTACATAACTTTTCTCCATCTGAGGCTCAAACGGAGTCATTAACTCTACATGTGATACCGTTAAAGTGATTAAAATGTCCTCCTCCCCAGGCTGTGACATTCATTTCCCTGTAAATTACAAGCTTAGAACACTCTGACATGAGTTAGGAAAATATATTCTGAATCTCTTTCCTGGCTTTAAAGACAATAGGAATTATTTTAAGATATACTGTAATTAAGATACCAGGGCAAGGTAATGATCTTATAAATGCATTTCCTACCTTAAATTAGTTCCCTTGTTAGGACTGTTAATAAAATCTCTACTGGCCTCAAGTATTTTCAGTGTATGAAAATAATCAAACTATCATATATATTTATTAATACTAGGAACAATCAAAGAAGGTAAAAACACAGCCTACAGAACAGATTAATTATAGTTAATATGTATGGTGTATGATTTTTAAACTCATCACTGTAAAGTACAGTTATACTTCAATACAGCCTGTCACTCATGGCTATGTATGATAAGGTTTTTCCAAGGCCAAATAAAGGGAACCACCACCACCCTCTCAGCAATGGAACAGCTGGTTCCTGCTATCAGGAATCTGCAAAGTGAGTACTTTGGACTGTATTAATTTTCAAGAGGCAGGGTCTGACTCTGGGACCGAGGCTAGAGTGCAGTAGTATCATCAGAAGTCACTATAACCTCACATTCCTGGGCTCAAGTGATCCTCCTGCCTCAGCCTCCTGAGGTGCTAAGATTACAGGTGCTCACCACCACGCCAAGTTAATTTTTCTACTTTTTGTAGACATGGGGGTTCTTCTCAGGCTGGTCTTAAATTCCTAGCCTCAAGCAATCCTCCTTCCTCAGCCTTCCAAAGTGCTAGGATCAAAGACATGAGCCACCACATCCAGTCTTCAAGTTTTTTAAATAGTAAAACTTATCCACCACTCCTTCCATTTCTCTCCACCCCCCCAAAAATCTCAAGAGAGACCTTAGCACGTAAAACAGACACTGCTGAAGTGCTCCCCGTGGTCCTGGCTGCCCCTGGGGAGGAAGGAATGCTCCACCTTCCTGCAGACTCATCTCCCACAGTGGGTTCGTTTCTTCTCCACTCCTGGGGACCCTGAGGGTAGTTCTCACCCATCCTCTCAGCTCCTTCCTCTGTTTCTTGAAACCAACATTCTCACTTGATTTTCTCAAAAGAGCAGCTTCCTCCCTGGGGAGGGTCCTCTTATTTATCCGTTCACTCTTCCCTTTATTTGTTCAATCAGTTGTTGTGCACCCACCATGTGCGCGGCCCAGACACTCACTGGGAACAGGACAGACGTCCCAGCCTGCCATGGCGTGTATCACAGATTGTTAATTTTTGTACTCTGGCTCTGCCTCCACCAAGTTATAGCATTTGTTATTGACACTGATGACGTGTCAGCTTCCAGTTCAGTTTATCATGGAGTCAGGATAAAATCAAAGTAACTAAGACCGCTCTGCCAATGTTCAGGATGTTTTCAAAAACAGGTTCTTCTCGGCAAGATACCAAAAAAGGTTTTCTGAGAAAAAGATCAAGTATCAAAGGAAGGTACAATTGAGATGAAGAATAAAAATATAAGAAATTAGCCTTTGTGAGAAATGGAAAGGATGTCATTTTTTTCCTTTTTGCTTTTATAGGAAGCAAGAGATCTGCTGACAACAGAATGGAATAAAATTGAAAGTGGGTCTGAAGGTCTGAAGTCAAAAGAGAGGGCCAAGGAAACTCTGTCCACTTGGCCTTCCAGTGGACTGCAATCCAGAGAGGCCTGCAGATGCCTGACACGTGGGGCCGTGCCCATCACAGTTGGCCGCTGTGCCCTGCACAGGAGCCTGAGGCCGAGGAAACTCCGTCCACTCGGCCTTCCAGTGGACTGCAATCCAGAGAGGCCTGCAGATGCCTGACACGTGGGGCCGTGCCCATCACAGTTGGCTGCTGCGCCCTGCACAGGAGCCTGAGGCCGAGGAAACTCCACCCACTTGGCCTTCCAGTGGACTGCAATCCAGAGAGGTCTGTAGATGCCTGACACATGGGGCCGTGCCCATCACAGCTGGCTGCTGCGCCCTGCACAGGAGCTTCAGGCTGGCATTGCAGGGACAGCCCCAACTTGTCCGAGCCCAGAAAAGCCGCTAAAGTGGTACAAAAGTCACAGAACCACATGTGATAATGAGGATGTGTGAATTCAAAAGAACTGATCAATTACAAAGGAATGCTGTTATTCTGCTGAGTGTTACTGTGAGCCGTCCACAAGAAAATCCTTACCCGTGTTTCTGGTTCAAGACTTTGCCTCACAATCATCAGTTATCGCCGGCGGGATGAGGACAGGCATAAAGCTAACTTTCAGATACTGAGGTAAAGGTAGATGTGATATAAAAAGACACTAGGGTTCTTTTGAGTTTTACCATGAAGTCTTTGTGCTACTAAGTGACTTATGTCCCATAGTTGTAACACAGGAGGTGGGTCACCTCTCAGTTGAGACTAAACCATATGTTTCTTTAAAAAAAACTTTAAAAATTTTCATTTTCCTTTTTAATTTTTAGTTCACAGGCTAACTTTTATCTCTGACTTAAATGGGTGGCAAACTTTAATCCTCAATAGATTTCTAAACTTCTCTATTACTGTATCTTGAAAAACTTAAGGTTACTTATAATGTGCGAAATTTGGAGCTTAGTACAGAAGAATTAGCTACAACAAAGAAAAACAAGCTGGCAACTCTTAGAAAGAGAAGTGAAGCAGGAGCCCCCACCCTCCTTTTCAGAGGTTGAAAAGTAAACACCCGTTGTCCAGATTGCTCACCCCAATCAAGGCCGAGGACATGGACCAAGTGCCCCTGAAATGTCATAGGGCAAGGGTGAATTTTAACAAGAGAGTTTCAGAAAGCTGGTGAGATCTGTTTCCAAAATCACTCAGCTCGCCCTCCACACCGCTCTGATAAAGCATCCACTGACCGTGCTCAGAGACAGTGGGGGGTGGCTAAGTGCACCCTGGGACAAGCTGGGGGACAGAGCAGCTCTGCAGTACAGGAGAGAGGCCACCCTGGGAGGGACATGGCGTGGCACGTGGCTGTCCCTTCAGAGCATTTAGCAGACCGCTACCTTAGCACTCCCGAATGAAACGTAGGTGAGAGGATTCTGGTATCTTCTCCTTAATAAAGGAAAGCAACTTAACACTATTAAAGCTGTCTTGTAGATTGGAAAGTCCCTGAAATAAATCAACAGGTACAGTATCGGTGACCCAATATTAATGAATTTTAAGACATCTACTTATGTAATTTAAGGCAAACTTTAAAAATTGTTTACAATTCCACCTATTCAATTATCAAATTTCTATCTGAAATGGAGAACATGGAGTATATTTTAAAAAACAAACATAAAAACATTTATTCCCATTTATTATGTCTGATAAAGCATATTTAATCAAAGTACATGCTGTCTCAAGCAATCTGATCTAAAACAATGGCATTTTAACTGATTAGGCCTAAAATTATCTGTGTATTAATATGACACATTTTGCTGCTACAGGACTAGTATCTAATCCAACAAAATTCTCACTTATGTGCAAGGGCTTTGGATAATAAATTGAAACTAATAAACTTCTAGAGAAAATGTCATGTAGGAAGGTAATACTTACCAAAAAACAAACTGGAAATCAAACACATTGCCACTTACAATTAGCTGTTTCAGTCCTACAAAAGACTGCTCCACGGAGTTGGCATTCAGGACTTGTCTCTTTGCTGCAGTTTTTTCACCCAGAAAGCGAAGCATCAAGTCTTTAACTGCATCTCCCTGGAAAGAATGTAAGAAAAATATGTCAAGATAATAAAATATCAGTTAAAGTCAGCTAACCAGAACTCATAACTCAACAAAATCCCTCATTTCTCCATTGAATTATAGAGGTAAAAGCAATGGTTATATTACCATAAAACTTCAATTAACCAGAAGCTAACTTATCACGACTGTTAACACAATGTATAATTTTAGAATTGCTCCTCATTTTGAAGAAGAAATGGTAAATTACCCCCACCTGTAGCAGCTTACAGTGAGAAGGGCTGTGGGTGAGGGCTCTGGGAGGCCTGGGCATGAAGGGTGACACTGCCAGGGACATGCGCCCCAGTTGCTGGGAAGACCACAGGGCCCACGCTGGACAGTCTGCCTGAACCCTGTCAATCAGCTCATCCTGGCTGCTGAGGCTTCCAGGAGAGGCTTCAGGCCCAGGGCTGGAGGAGGCAGGTTACCAGTGTCACAAAGGGGCCGCCCTCCACACTAGGTCTGCTGGTCAGACCGAGGACAATGGAGCCTCCCTTCTTCCAGCTGCTCTTAGTTAAGTCATAGGAGCGGGGTGTGGGTGTGTAGGAGTGGGGAGGGTGTGCTTTGTGCTGCAGGCCAGAGAGGAGTCTACATTGACCCTGGCACTGAGACAATTTCCATCGCCTGGCTGACTCCTCAGATGACTCCCCCCCCATCTTGCAGGTTGAAATCTGAAGCATGTCACTTTAAAGGGGGGACAATGAAGGCTAGGGGAAGGCCCACTAGGGGTCAGGCTCTCAGCTGATGAGGGACCTGAGACTTGTGACTACAAGCACCCCATGTGAGTATATTTACCATCAGCAGAATCCCTGTGGTCCAAGCTGGCCATTACCAATGTAAGGGATGTTTGGGGACAAGCCAGTGACCAGGCTAGTGCTGAGAACACCATCATACCCAGCAGTACAGGCTGCGAGTCCAGAGCAAGGCCTGCTCGCTGGACACCTGCCCCAGGGGTCAGCATGAAGCCCACTCCCTGCTGCAGGGCCCACTGGAAGGAGAAGTTGCAGGCCGCCCAGCAAAAAGAGCTGTTACGGAACAAAGCTCTGGATGTCTCTCTCCCTACTGGCACCTAAGGAAAGGCAGTGGGGAGAGGGAGCAGCATCTCTGAGGACACCAAGATGCTGAGACTGGCAGCAGCTGGGAATGGCCCTGCGTAGCGGCTGCCGCAGAAGGAGCACAGCACAGGCAACAAGGTCTCCGGCAGAGCTGAAGAGAGAAACTAAAACTGGGCAGCCCTGGGGGGAGGACGACGCCCGCCGGGGAATCTCTCCCTCTCAGCATGGGGCCAGGGCCACAGGGAAGCTAACACTAACGCTGCAGGATGAGGGGAGCACTCCGCACAGCCGCCGCCGATGGGGAGGAGTCGGAGGGTAGTGCTCCCTGCATGCGTCTCCCCACTGCCTCAGCCCTCCCATTGTTCTCCGGTTTGCTGGGAAACCCACAGAGGCAGTTCCACTAATAAGCAGGCTATTTCAATCTTTTGCTATCTTTCAAAATGGTGACACTTAAAAGCAATAACGAGCCCATGTGAGTGAGAGGTGCAGGACAGCCGTGGACACTGGCTGCCGTCCGCTCTGCTGACACCTTCCATGGAGACGGAGAGCCTGTTGGGGGGCGGGGCGGAGCACACTGGCTCCAGGTCGCAGCCCATGCCCCCCGGGTGAGCGCTGAGCCTTCTGCTTACACAGCCAGGCCTTGCATCCTCACACGGCAGAGGCCTACGAGCAGCTCTTACAATTTCTGCCTTCAGAGAGTTAAGGTGAAGTGCTTCAAACAGCAGAGCCACAAAAGCAGCTAACTGATCTGGCAGCGATAATTAAAAGGCGAAATAAAAAGAGCTTAGACACATGGCTCCATAAAGCTTTGCAAAAATGCAACTTGTATTACACAAAGAACATTATCTTAGCCAGAGGAACAGCGTGCTGGGCAAAAGAGCAAAATCAAATCTTAATAGCAGGGAGGGAAGACCAATTTAAATCCTCCATCCTTGAAACATTCTCAATTAATGAGGCCACACTGCAAAACTCTCTTGTCCTTGAAATTCTCTGTAGAATTGACACTCTGGTTACCCCAGAAAGTTCCTGAGATGTGAGCACGTGGCTAACAATACCCCACCTTTGGAAGCCCGGGGCTGTGACAATGTCTTAAGACCCACCCACCCCGCTGTGCCACTAAACTGAAGGCAGTGAGGGCACAGGGAGGCCGAGGCGTTTAGAGCACACGTCCTCCACATTTACAGGGCGACAGGAGGCGGCTTTCCTGCCATTGTGCCTGGTGGAGTCCATTAGAGCCAGCGGGTTCTCTTTCTCTTTTTATCTCTCTCTCTCTCTCTCTCTTTCGCTCTCCCTCCCTCTCTCCTTCCTTCCTTTCTTTAATATAGAGGAAGAAACATCCCGATTCCGCGATGGATACTCATACTATTTCATGATTAACCCTCCACCCCCCAAAACTACATGCTTTTAATGTTGTTTACATCAGCCGTTAACGTGATCATGGAAAAACAGATACTGACCAAATTCACATAACATTAAATGGCCTCCCATAGCCCTGAGGCTGAAAGAACAAATAACACTTTTTCATATAGACGTTAAAGATAAAGGTGTAGCATCAACAAATTTGAGAACTGAATTACCTCAATAGTTGCTTTTGAATAATTTCAATACAAAGCACTCTGAATACATTAAAAATTATACCTATCAAAATACAAGTCATTGGTCATTTGACAAAATGATCAAATTACCTTGAGGGCACATCATTCTGTACCATAAACATGCCAAGGTAAAGTCTGAAAATATCCTTTAGTTTTTTTAAGAAAGAGTCTCACTACGTCATTCTCAGGAGAGAGATGTGATGTCACAGCTCACATAAATGTCAAACTTTTGGCCTCAAGTGATCCTCTTGCTTCAGCCTCCCTAGAAGCTGAGACTCCAGGTACCCACCACAATGCCCAGCTCTTTTTTTTTTTTTTTTTAAAGAGATGGGGGGTCTCACTCTTGCTCTGGGTGGTCTCAAACTCCTGAGCTCAGGCAATGCCCCCTCCTCAGGCTCCCAGAGAGCTGGGATTACAGGCACAGGCCGCCACGCCCGGCTTCCTTCAGTTTTTTATTTTTTATTTTTTTTAATTAAATCATAGCTGTGTACATTAATGTGATCATGGGGCATCATACACTGGTTTTATAGACCGTTAGACACATTTTCATCACACTGGTTAACATAGCCTTCCTGGCATTTTCTTAGTTATTGTGTTAAGACATTTATATTCTACATTTACTGAGTTTCACATATACCCTTGTAAAATGCACGGCAGGTATAATCCCACCTATCACCCTCCCTCCGCACATCCTCCTCCCTCCCTCCCTCCCTTTCCCTCTTCCCCCTATTTCCTTCAGTTTTTATTTGTGTGAAAACCGTGATGCACTTTAAGCTTTAACTAAATACTTCTGCACCTTTATAGTAACTATAAAGTTTCTCTTTGTATGAACTTGGTGATGCCTCAGTTGAGGCACATTTGGGATAAAGACCTTTTCAAGTGTGTTATATTTATAAGGTTTCTGGACTATCAATTCTCTAATATTTTTTACATTTGTAGAACTGGGTATGAATTTCCTGGTTTTCTCTAAGACTTGAACACTAAGGAAAGAATATGGAATAGTTTTCCCATTTTTAGAATTTCCTTGTGGTATGAATTTTATGATGTTCAGTAAGCCTTGAAAGACAGTTAAAAGCTCTGCCACTTTCCTAGTATTTATAGGGTTTCTACCCAGTATTATCTACACTTTGATAATACTGGTCATTTGACAAATGTACGATGTCAAAAATGCCAGCAGGTTCTTTAAAACCAGCAAAGCATTAAGCAGGGGTCTACTTTATCCAGGTCAAGGCTCAGGGACCACAGAGGGGATGTGAAGAGAACGGACCGTAGTCTGACAGTTCCCCACCCTCGTGGTCAGGGGAGTTACGGAAGAGGAAGTGGCCAGTTCTCACAGCCAGCAGATGGCCATGGTCCATAGCCCTCCTGTAATGCAGGACATCTTACAGTCCCTTCTAGATTTTAGTGGCCAAAGACAGAACAGAACCAGAGCAGCTGGGTCAGAACATACAGACCTTGTTGTCTGGCACAGTAAGGAGCTTACAGTCAGGAGGCCGCACACTGAAAGCTGCCTGCCCCTCACCTGCCGGCCCTCCATCCAGCCTCCACCGAGGCACTCCGCTGCCCACCTGGCGCACAGCACGCCGGCCCTCCGCCCAGCCTCCACCGAGGCACTCCACTGCCCACCCGGGGAGCGCCTGACCCTCTGTCTCTAGTGTCTGTTGTCTCCCCCAGGCAAACACCTGAACATAAAACGACAAACAGAAACAAAACCAACCCCTAAATCGAGGATGTGGAGGAACCGGAACCCTCAGACATCTTTGCAGGGAATGTAAAATGGAAACACAGTCTGGTGGAGCCTCCAAATGCTGAACAGAGCTGCTTGTAACCCAGCAGTTCCACAGGCAGCCATACCCTGAGAGACCTGAGAACACGTGTCCACGTGGACACCTGCACACAGATGTTTACAGCAGAGAGGCGACGCTGACCCGCCAACAAGCACCACAGGATGAATGGGTAAGACACAGAATGTCCACACGACACAAGTTGTCAGTAACAGGGAATGGCTTTCCGTTACGTGCTGTAACACAAATGACTCTGGAAAACGTGTGTACTGAAAGAAGCCAGTCAGGAAAGACCAAGATGTGTATGATCCCATTTATGTAAAATGTCCAGAACAAGAAAGCCGAGAGATGGACGGAGATTAGGGGAACTGGGGGTGAGGGTGAGGGTGAGGGAAGGAGGATGGGGAGCCACTGCTGAAGGGCTTGAGGCTCCCTCGGGGTGATAAACATGTTCTAAAAATTGGTTGTGCACCTCTGTCAATATTCTAAAAACAGTTTGAGTTGTAACTTTTAAATGTGTGCATTTACAGTATATGAATTACATCTCAATAGAGCTGTAGAACCAAAGCTAAACCTAAACTCTTTACTTACAAAGCCCTAAACAAATCCGAATTCAAAATGAAATGTTTCACAGGTGAATCATCTCTAAGAGTGTTACAAAAGGGTCTGGACCGGCCTCTCCAAACCCGCCGGCCTGGGCATGTGCTTCAATTTAACTGGGCATTCCTTAGACTGGGGACGTAACAAAAAGAAAAGAGGTTCCCCTGGGAGTGTGGCGAACAACCGGGACAGCCACGCTGCTTCTGTCTGTCTCTGAGAACAGAGGCCTGGACTCACTGTCCTACTGTGAACAATCACCACACTGGACAACAGAATTTAACAGAAAAGACTGTTATCTAAGAGAGGGGAAAAATGAGCTGAGATTGTGCACCGTGTCCTGTACCTGAAATCCTAGCACTTTGGGAGGATAAGGTAGGATATTACTTGAGGCCGGGAGTTCACAACCTGCCTGGGTAAAAGGAGGATTGGTTGAGCCCAGGAGTTTGAGGTTACAGTGAGCTATGATACATTCTCACATATAACTATAGCTCAGGCAACAAAGCAAGACCCAGTCTCAAAAAAAAAAAAAAAAAAAAAAAAAAAAAGAAAAGAAATAAAGAAAGAAAGAAAATTACTAGCCATGCAACAAAAGTACCTATGACCCATAACTGAAAGAAAAATTAAATAGAAACAGACCCAGAAATTACAGAGATAATGGAATTTTCAGAAAAGAATATTTTTCTCTTACTAAAAGGCCTATGTTGCTTGGGCTGGACTCAAACTCCTGGCTCAAGCGACCCTGTCTCGCCCTCTCTGGCAACTGGGACGATAGGCATCTGCCACACCCCTGGCTCAGAGGAGAACTTGAAGACATCTCATGTCATTAAGGAGATAAAGTAAAACCTGAAAATGATGAGGAAGAAAAAGATATTAAAAAAATAACCCGGTGGTCGGATTAAAGATGGCAGCTGAGTAACAGCTTCCCTGTAACTGGGCCTGGCGAATCTGGGGAGACAAGACTCCAGAAATCTCTGGCCGGTGGGACCTGCCTACAATCATCCCTTTGAGGACACAGAGAGCCAGCAAGGGAC
>CAUYPK010040275.1:0-12151 GCA_963574355.1 Loris lydekkerianus | reverse complement strand
CTCAGATCTTTGAGGGATGCAACTTCTTGTCTCAATGTGTCAAAATCTTTGGTCATTTGGTCTTTGAATTTGTTGAATTCTTGAGATATTTTTTGGGTTACTGCTTGGAATTCTAATTCGATCTTATTTGCTATCCAGATTCTGAATTTGATTTCTGATCTCTTAGCTATTTGTTTGTGCATGGGATTTTGTGCTGTGTCTACTCCATTGATCCTTGGGGGAGTTGATCTACTCTGATTATTCATATTACCAGAGTTTTTCTGTTGATTTCACCTCATGATTGTTTTTCACTGTTGCCTGTGGCCGTCCTCAGAGTTGGGGAGGTGTCTCTCCAAGATTAGACCCCAGCAGGATCACTCTAATGTTGCTAGATCTTTGCAGGGTGTGACCCTGTGTAGTTCCTCTGGGGCTGCCCCAGCCATGGAGTTCTGGTGGTGGAAGCAGCACTTGGGTGTGACACACCCGGATCCAACAACAGGGCAGGGGGTGGTGCACACAGTTCTGGGAGTGCCTGGCACTCCCCAGCAACTTTGGCACAGAGAGCCCAGGGCTCCAACAGTCTCTGGCCAGGAGAAGGGCTCCACAAAGATGCAGGAAAGTCTCTCAAGGGAACTTGGCTACCAGAGTCCCTGGCCAGACAAGCAGACCAGTGTGGAGGCAAGGAGGTTACAGGAGGGAGGATGTGGGGTTGTGCAGCCCCCGCAGTTCCTCGTCAGGGTGTGCGGAGGCCCTGCAGGCGCGGGTCTTGGGTTGGGGGTCATGGTGCAGCTCTTACTGAGGTCTGAGCGGGCGCCAATCACGGTTGTCGCACAGCTCTTATGGAGTTCCGGCGGGAGCCGATGGTGGTTGTGGTGCATCTCTTCCCCATTCTTATTTTGATTAAAAAAAAAAAAAAAAGCACATGAGTGTTGCTGTCCTGCCCCTCAGCTTATCTCCCATGCTGGCCCCTCCCCATCTCTAACGCCATCCCTTCAGGATCAAGACTCCAGCCAGACCAGTCCCCATGTGGCAATCACTACCTGATACTGCCCACATCCTGCCATGACAACATCTCCCTTGTCCAGAGCAGAGCAAAACAATTCCCTGATATTCACAGATCAGCAAGCAACAAGAGATAGGTCTTGCTAACAATTTATTTGCTTGTAGGGAAAGATAGGAATCTAAACCTAGAAAAAGGAATGACTTTGGAAGGGAGGACAGGAACTTACATTTAAGAGTGCCAACCTTACGTCAAGTGATTTAAGATTCATCTCATTTAATCTTCACATTTCTGCAAGGCAGATTTTGGTATTCCTATTTCATAGATGAAAACATTAAAACTCAAAAAGGTTAAATGCATTATTCAAGTTCATTAATTAATGGTTTAAGTTGATTAAACCATTAATCAAACCCATGTCTTTTTGTTTCCAAAACGTATTATCTAAACAGCTTGGCTATATGGCATCCTAGTTCTTTGGGCATAGTGTTGAGTGGTGACATCTGCACTGACTTATAATTAATAATAGAAAATAAACTCTAAACTAATTTATATCAAATATTTTCTTAAACTCCAATAAATATGAACCAATTGCGTTGATTTTTTACTTATCACTCCTATGAAGTTATTAATAAAAATTCAACCTATTTGGGAATAATCTCTAATTAATTTTATTGCTAGTACTACTAATGGGAGTACATACTGATCCATTCTTTTTGAAAAGTAACCTGACAATATGTAGCTACATCCTCAAAACATTTATATTAGATAACCTAGCAATTTCTGGGTATCAATCCAATATTGTAACTATAGGGTGGCCACCTTTGTAGACAAAGATGCTCCTTACTGTGTTTTTAACATAGTTAAAATAATAGCTTAAATGTCCTGTTGAATGGAAAATAAACCACTAACCACTTATAAAACTACGATATTAATTTGGGGATTGTACACATAGTGGTGACCCTGGAAACCATGCAACTTGATGAGATTACTACCAAGAATTTTCAGATGGGACAGAGAAGAGGACCTAACTGCTGACCCCATTCAGTTAGAGGCTGAGAAGATGAGGAAAACAGAGCAAAGGAGACAGAGGTGTAGCAGCCGGGCAGATGAGAGGAACAATGAGACGAGATTATGCCTCAGAAGCCAAGCCACGATGGAGTGTTACAAATGGAAAAATCAGTGGTGTCAAAAAATGCTGATCAGTCAAACAGTGATTATGAGTGAGTGGTGGGACTTGAGTATTTTCTTTTAATTCTATCTTCCTGATAGAAATAAGAATAGTGGCTACCTAGAGTGAAGAAGAGAAGATGGAGATGCATAGGAAAGGGATGTGAGGGTTATCTTGGCCACACAAGTGTGAACACCTTTCAAAACTCATGAAATTGTACACAGAAGATCTGTGCATTTCACTGTATGCAAATTAAACTTTAATAAAAATAAAAATAAATTCTATTTTTCACATTTCTACACTTTCCAATATTACTATAATGAACATTCATTACTTTTATAATAAAAAATAAACATTTAGAAATGAAGGTTGGATTACTGCATATGTCAAACTTCTTTGAATTGTAAAGTTAAGAATTAGCAGGATATTATTTTTTCCCTCAACCAAAAACCAATGTAAATAATATTTGAATAGTGTATGCAATGAAAACTTTGCCAAGGATTTCCCAGGGGAAACTCACCTCTGCAAGTAAAAAACTAATTTCTACAGATAAACCCAAAAACATCTACTTCACAGGTCAAGACTGGACAGTTCAAGCAATGAGTCATTTTAGCATTTTGCAAATTCAAAGTAATAGAAAGAACATTGAAATCAGCACTGGAAGCCAACATCAAAATGTTAGTTTACGTTCCTGAATAAGTCAGCTAAATTCTGTGTCCAGATTTTCTTCAAAATGACAATAATGTCGTCTACCATATGTTAATCTCATGATCTTGAGATAATCTCATGAGCGAATGATCAGGAAAACTATTTGGAAATCATAAAGAACTCCACAAGTGCAAGACCTCAGAAATAATAAAATAGAAGTCCCTGGGAAGTTCCATTTATGTCTTTTATCCTCCAGGGGATATGCCTTTTGAAGGTAGACATCAAAACCTTTCCTGGTAAAATAGCTCAGAGTATATTCCCAAATTACTGTAAACTTGAAGTATCACCTTTCTACAGTCAGTTTATTTTGTAGGGCAGTCAGAAGCTCTTATCTTCAAAAATTGTCAAGTGACCACCCCCAATTCCAATCTCCTGTTTTTATACCTCTTACCATTTCTCAATGCCCATTAGAATGAGAACATTGTGTCTCCTTCAGGTAAGTTAGTTGAGAAGAAAATTTTAACTTACCTAAAGGCATATCACTTCCATATGTGCAAAAACTAAAATCTCTTTCTCCTACTCCAAACCCAAAAAAACCTATTCCTTTTCCTGGGCAAAAAGCATCTCACATTTCCATCATCCCCAGAAATAATGTTTGAAGGATTCAAAGTAATAAGTAGTTTGTAAAATAGAGAAATGAATTAATAAATTAGAAAGAAGACCAGAATGATAATTTGGGTTGGTTGGAAGTGCCCAAAATACCAAGCTTAACTGTATGAGTTTTATCTTATGAAAAAATAGGTGCTATTGAATGTTTTTGAAAGGAATGATGCAACGTTTTAATGTGATGTTTTAGCTAGATGGGTTTGGTGAGCAAAATGGATTGAAAGAGAACCAAATAATAGTAGAGCCCCTAATGAAAGTCTATTGATGTGGTTCAGGTTTGCACATATGGAAGTGAGGTTGTCAAGATAGCAAGAACAGAACTGAAATAGGAAAATCAGAAATCAGGAGATAGTGGTAAAGAAAATGAAAGCATAGGTTAAGATGTGGTTGAGTTTAAGGTAACAGTGGTACTCAACAAAAATATCAGGCAGGTACATGTGAAAATGCAGGACTAGGAAGCAGGAAAAGCATCATGTGACTTCAAAGCAATTACTTTGGGAAGAATATTCCAGGCACTGTTGTCATAAAGGGTCTGTGTATTTGCCTTTGCCAAAAAGAGTGTAATAAACTTACAGATTTAATGACATATTTAATCTGTATATCATAAATACCATCATTTATTTGTATAAACAATGTTAAACATTTAGATACTTTCTATTTCTTTCATACTTTACAAAACCTTTTCTCCAGAGTCTTCAAAGTTAGATAGATAGACTGATTGGATGGACTGATTCCTCCCATGGTATTCTTCTTTATCTAAATTCTAAATTGTTTTTAGCTATTCTAGTTCATCTTTCATAGAAATTTTAAAATAATCTTATCTATATCTATAAAAATATTACTGGCTAGAATTTGATAGGAATGCATTAAACTTGTATATCAATTTGGGGAGAATTGACATATTTGTTGAGTCTTACATTCCATGAATATAGTGCATTTCTCCATTTATTTTTATATTCTTTGATTTCATTCATCAGCATCGTATAGTTTTTACCATACAATTCTTGTACATGCTCTATTAGATTTTTCTCCTAAGTATTTAGTTTTTTGAGTCATCATAAATGTTATTGTGTTTTTGATTTGGGTGTGCATGTGCTCACTGCCAGTGTATAGGAATGTAATTAAATTTTATGTTTATCTTACATTCTGCTACTTTGCTAAATTCACTTATTAGTTCTAGGGAGGTCCTTTGTAGAGTCAGAAATCATTGTCTCCTGCAATTATATAGAAAACAGAATGTATTATGATAAAGCAGTTGAGGAAGATGCTCAATGATCCCAGCCACCAACTATCAAGTCACTCCCAGTCATAGTCATACAGGTCCCAAACATAATGGAACAGGGATAAGTCATCCTTGTTGTGTTCTTTTCAAATTCTTGATCATAGAGCCAAGGAGGATAATAAAATGTTCATTTTTTTTTACTCTATTAAGTTTGAGGTGGCATATTATGCAGTCATAGTAACTGGAACAAATTAAATCCAAAAAAGAATAGAAATGAAATCATTGCTAATTTGATACTACTTTGATACTCCTTCGCAAGGAGGACAGGACGTCTCAGTGGAAGTCATCAGGACATGGGACAGCATGTGGATTAGGCATTTCTTCCCTTTGTTATGATGCCACTTGCATAAGTTTTTGCTGCAACCAGATGCCATCCTTAGGAAATAAAGGAAAAAGTTCCTGAAAGGAAAACATATTCCTGATAGAAATGTGAATTTTGAACTGAGTATAAATCTGTACATTAACTAACCATTGTTCTAAAATATGTTTTATACTAGGAGTGACTGAGTTACCTGCAAGCAGCAAGACTGAGAATTTCCCACCATCTATACAAATAGAGATTCCAAAGCAAAGGTGAATTCACTTATAAAACAGTCAAGTCACACCTTCTACATTCTTGAGTCATGCCTATAAATTGTAACCCCTTCGCACTTATAATTATTTTAATTAAACTCTCTATTCTTTACTGAGGACAAGGAGCCTAATTATACTATTCACTACTTTCCTAGGTCCTCACACACAGTTTGTTACATAGTAGAAGCTCAATGAATATGTGTTGAAAAAAAAAATTTTTTTTTTTGAGACAGAGCCTCAAGCTGTTACCCTGGGTAGAGTGCCATGGTATCACAGCTCATAGCAACCTTCAACTCCTGGGCGTAAGTGATTCTCTTGCCTCAGCCTCCCAAGTAGCTTGGACTACAGGTGCTGGCCACAGTGCCAGGCCGTTTTTTGGCTGTAGTTGTCATTGTTGTTTGGTAGGCTTGGGGTGGATTCGAACCTGCCAGCTCTGGTATATGTGGCTGGCACCTTAGCCACTTGACCTACAGGCACTGAGCCATATTTGTTGAATTTTAAAAAGCCAGTGTGGATTTTATAGTTACAGCTCATCTAAATATGAGAGAGCCAAAATTCACAATCGCAAAGATGTGGCACCTTTTGTTGAAAAGTGCTCATAAATTAATGCATGAATTCATTAACAAAATATGGTATATGTATACCATGGAGTATGACTCAGCCATGAGCAAGGACAAATTCATGTCTTTTGCAACAATGTGGATGGAGCTATAGAGCATTATCTTAAGTGAAGTATGTCAAGAATGGAAAAACAGCCACATGCTCTCTCTAATAAACTGGAACTAATTGATGGGCACACAGAGGGAAGTAAAAATCATTGGAAATCAAGCAGTGGGGAGGCACAAAAACCTGCCTAACTTGTACAATGAGCACTACCCAGGCAATGGGCATACCTGTAACTGTGATTCAAGCATTACAAAAGCTGTCCATGTAACAAAAACATTTGTACACCCTTAATACTTCAAAATAAAAATTTTTAAAGAGAGTTCTCTGCCCTAAAAATATTAACAAATGAATAAATATGGCCTAGCCGAATGTCAAATGCTCCGTGGCCACATGTGGGTAGTGGCTATGATACTGAACAGTGCAATTCTGTGCAGTACTTTTCCTCTCCTCATTGCTTAGCATTTAGGACAGGACTGGAGGGGAAGGACAAATTGATCATGAAGATGGAAATGTGAGAAGGTATATAGAAGTGTGTTTGTATGCCTAATGTGTGGGTGTTTGCATTTATGTATGAACTTACACCATTTATTGAGCTTTTATTATGAATTTAGCACTTTATGTATATAAGTGTGTTAAATAGTTAAAACAACTCTGTGAAATAAGTGCTATGAATCTTATTCCCATAGTATAAACTTAAAAAATTTGCCTAAATAAGGTTAATCAACTTTTTTCAAAACTATGCATCAATTAAGTAACTTTGAAAACATCACCTAAGGCCAGCTATAGTGGCTCATGCCTATAAACCCAGCACTCTGGGAGGCTGAGGCCGGTGGATTACTGGAGCTCAGGAGTTCAAGACTAGCCCAAGCAAGAGTCTAGATCCCGTCTCTAAAAATAGCTAGGCTTTGTGGCAGTGCCTGTAGTCTCAGCTATTCTAGAGACTGTGGCAAGAGGATCACTTGAGCCCAAGAGTTTGAGGTTACTGTGAGCTGTGATGCCACTGTACTGTACCATGGGTGAGTGAAACTCTGTCTCACAAATACAGAAAGAAAGAAAGAAAACATTACCTAACCTCTTTAACCCAGGCTAATCTCATTACAGAATCCTTGCATTTAACTTTTATGAAAATATGGGATTTATTTTATTGATTTTTTTGTGGCAAAAATTAAATGCTATAGCTATTATTATCTAATAATCAATTGTAAGAAATTTTTTAATTATTAAAGAATGTTCAAAATTACAATTGCAATGATTGTGCACTGGATATCAAATGGATGTAGAATAATTCATTTTACCATTTCTCTTCTCTAGATCTAGTTTATTTTGCACGTAAGTGGGGCTTTTGTATTCAGCAACACAAATAACTTAGTCACTGTTCTGATTCGACATGTAAAAAGATACAATAAAATATATGTAGGTCATTATGAAAGTCTTGAGACAGACTGCTTTATGGTCTACTATTTCACTTCCAAGAAACACAGTTGACAGCATCCTTTCTGATTCATCCCTGCAAGTTTTAATTTGCTCAGATATCAGTGTTGCTGGGACTGACTGCTTCATTTGTTTCTGTCTGTGCAGATTTTACCTTTCTTGATTTTCCTGCATCCTGAAACTTTCATACTGACCCATTTATGTTGATATTATCTAATTCCCCAGGCGTGGCTTTTTATGGAGACCAGCTTATGTCTATACTCCATCTGCCTCGCGCCAATTGCCATAGTCAGGGGCTTAGCCAGGTAACTAAGAGACTTGGCAAAAACCTCTGTGTCTGCCCAACACAGGCAAGCACAGCTGACAAATCAGAGCTCTAGGAATAGCCCTGAAGACAGTGAAGTCAACTAAATTCCAAAAATGATGCCAAATCAGAATGTTCCCTTGAATCTGTCAACTCCACAGGTGGGCAATGAACCGACACGCTCTGCTAATAGGTGGCAAGTTTCCAAACCCGAGGCATGTCCTCCAATTGAGAACCAATTAGGCTGAAAGTACTTAACGATTAAATCCCTCCTCTCAGTATGTCCACAGTCCTATAAAATCCCAACAGATAATTGCAGTATGAGTAAAAGAGATCAAACTTAATAGTGCTTATAAAACACATCTTGAATGACCCAAGGCTATGTGATGTTAGTAGCATTACTGAGTACACACTGGGTACCTATTCTCCTCCACCCCTCATTGGTCTCACCCACAGAGATAATGAGGGAAGACAAATGCAGAGAGGTCTAAATGAAACACTGCACCATCAAGTTCAAGTTGAGGCACATGATACCCTAACAGATAGTATTCAGTTCTTTTAAATGGCATTAACTGCTTGCTTAGGAACAGATTTCCTGAGATCTCATGAGAGAGCATATTTGTTCCATGTAACCCCTTAATCCCTGCTGGCCACACCCTGGTTATGTGCCAAACATGGTAAGCTTTCATTATTCTATTGCTGGCAGCACAATTACGGGGAGGATTCTCAGAAATATATAACACAAGATGGGCACTCTCCTGGGATTCTCTAGGAAAGAAGTAGTCTTAACAAAATTATCAATGTCCATGACTGTCCTAGTCCTATCAGGACTTCAATTGTTCCATCTATGGATCCTAAAAATGTTACAAGGTATTGAAAAAGAGAAAATGCTTAACTACCCAAGACTCTGAACAAAGATCCAGAGATCTATGGCAAGAGTAACAACTTCTTTTCCACCTCCACTGGATTCTCCATAGACATCCTTCAAAGCACCTACAACACCTTACAGCACTTTTTTCTTTCTTTCTTTTTCTTTTTGCATTCAACACAAGCATACATACACACACCAACACACACACACATACACACAAGTGTGGTCCATACATCTTTAGTATCAGAATAAGGTGAGTGGTGTGGTTAATAAAATACAGTTTCCTGGGACTCATCCTCCAGTGCAAATAAATTAGAATGTTTGGAGGGTGGGAGCATTCAGTAAGACAATGAATTGGGACAACCACACTGCATTGAACCCTAAATCTCTCAAGAGCAAGGAATATGTCTCAGTAGGAGAGGAAACATTTAGGGCCCAAGGAAGGACTTTTGAAATCTACCAAATTACCTTACCCAGGACATAGATACAATACTTTCTGTCTATAGGAATATGACCAGCTCTCTTGGCCTGAAAAAATCCCTGACAGTTTTCTTGTTTTATGTAAACTCTGAAATAGTTGACTTTATAAACAAAGTTTCTGGTGAGCATAGTGCACAATTCCCTTTCTCGTTGACTGGGAAAAGGTCTTTGGTCAAGAAAACTAGGATGATAATAGAACTGAGTTCCTAGGCTGTTCTAAAGAATTATAAATAAAACTAGTTATCAAACGATTTCCTAATATAATGTAAAGTGGAACTTCTTAAAATAGGAATAAAGAGTCTGCATTTGATTTTATCAACTTATTCACTGATTCATTTACTTATACATTTGGTTTTTTATTTAATAAAATTTATTTGCCACCTACCACATATAAAGTGCTGACCTTACAGAAAAAAATAAACAAGATAGACAAGGTCCCTGACCTTGTGTGGTGTTCATTTATTTGTTCATTCATTCATTTATTCATTCAATAAATATTAAACACATTATTTGAAAGAAAATGGCCTGGGTACTGTGAAGAAAATTCAGATAAACATTATGCATGTACACCATTCCCTCAAGCAGCTTTCAACCTATTTGGGGTGTCACAGATCAAAATGATTCATTCTAGTACTAGTCAAAAAAAGTGAATACTAAGTAAAAATATTAAATTGACTAAGGTTAATTAAAGAGGGGGATTTGAGTAAAGCTGCCAACTGAGGCAAATCTTGACATTTAAATATGAGAAGAGCATTCATCTGCTGAAATAACAGGGACAAAAGGAAATATGCCCATCTAATATTTGGGAAAGCATAAAGGGATGAATATTTTCTATAAGGTGTGTTTAAGAACTAGAGAGAAAAGCATCTGAACAAGTTCAAAGATACCTGGTTACAAATTTGGTCTATGTTACCTCTCTACATGTCATCTTCCTTTTCCATTTATTTACCCAATTATTCATGAAAAATATGTATCTGTCACCTAAGAATTGTCAGGTGTCATACGAGGTGAGCAGATATGAGATTTGATGACTCATGGGACAAGACAGAAATAGTGAGTACATGGCATACGTTATACTTCTTTTATCCCCCCTAGTCTAAAATTGAAATTATTCACTGAAATTATTGCACCTTTTTCTGCTGAGCCTACATACAGCCTCTGAATGTATCGAAACACAGTATATCATGTAGGTGTTTCCAAGAAATAAAATTCAGTGTAAGAGATATATGTATGAGGGCTGATTTTCCAACCCAGGTTACCCCAGATAAACCAGGTCCTAACTGATCTGCCAGCTGGCCACAGCTGATGCATTTGTTAGGCCTAGTGCAGTCTTGCAAAATCTCCCAACTTGTGAGGAATAATCTACAGGTGGCATTTTAAGCCACTAAGTTTTTGGAGAGGTTTGTGATGCACAATAGAAAATTGATAAAGAATTTGGTATTGGACTTGAGTTCTATCATAACTAAAATTTTTTGAATCAGCAACCTTGGTTTGGGGTCAGAGCTGTTGGCAGAAGCTATAGAATAATGATAAGGAAACTATGAAAGGAAGCTGAATACATGATGATCTATTTCATATAATGGTGAAACCACTGGGAAAACTACTGTCACCTGTTGTAATTAAGAAAATGTACTAATGAACTTTTGGGTTTAATCGATGAGATTTCCAGGCAGAATGCTGAAAGTGCCAACTAGCCCTTATTAGCTGTATTTGATACATTGATACAAGAAGGAGATCTTCTAAAGAAAAAAACTAGTCTATAAGCAGAATTTGGAGAAAACATATGGTTCATGATTTCCTGAGAGGAAAAATAGAAGTATTTTTTCCAAGAAAAATAAAACTTCTCCCTAGAGAAAAACTAAAAACTCACAGGTGTGGCTATAACACCCCTTAAAAAGATCTGTGGAAGAATTAAGACATGGCTTAGTAGAATATTTCTTCTATAACAAACGGCTTACAAGAATATTAAGGTGTAGCTTTTAGCTCATAGAGTAGAATTAAATCATATTCATAGGAAATCCACAGTGTTTTTAACTCAGCTATACTGGCGACATTCTGCCAGCCTAGACAAAAAGAAATTGAGATTGCAGAGAAATGTCTCAAACTTACAGAGAGACCTTTGTGCTCCTAAATTTCTATAGACAGGAAGCAGGAATGCTTTTCAATATCCTCCTCAGAAGTAGTCAAAGAATGTGGGAAAGAAAAGACATACCAGAGTGCAGAGACAGTACCCACTTAGAATAGCCAGGGGAGCCATTCTTATGAAGCAGAGTTAGGGAAATGGGCAGCATCTTCGCAGAAGGAATTCAAAGTTACCAGGAACCTTTGGAGAATGGCAAATATCTGACATCAGCAGAGGCCTGAAAAATTGCTCCTGCATTTCTGCCTTCTCTCTTTGATCCCTACCACAGCCATGACAACCTCCCTGGGATAGCCTGCTGAAGGGAATTGCAGATACATAGAAGTGAGCCACATTGTTCAAGCGGAATTTATAGTACGGTAGTCCGTTCCCAGTCAACTTGCTGGCTGACTGCAGATGCCTTAGAGAGCCCAGTCAAAGTGAGCTGACCCCAGCCTCAGTTAGCAGAACTAGTCATGAAGACAATTTAAGAGAGAAATAGAGCAGCAGCAAATAGCATTTCTTTCAGAGCTTGGTGTTTTATTCTTTTCCACCCAAAGTCACCATCCAAACAACTAATTTTGCACATGCCAAACTATAGCATTTGGCTAAGCATTTGGCTGTACCCATCATAATCCCTTGTATGGTCCATTAGATGGACACCATGTTGCAGAAGGGTTTGGAAAGGAAATTTGGAGTCTTTCCCGCATCCTTAGTTACATACTGTGGTGTTAATGGAAGGATACCTCCTTTTCTATCAGGGACTAGGAGAGAGTCAAGAATCCTATCATGAGCACCCTGTGGAGACACAGGTTTCTTGTTATCCAATAAACTGTTAATCTGCTTCTTTCCTGGAGTGTCAGTATAGATTTCGTCAGACAAAAGCATTCTCTTTCACCTGTTTAATTCCTGCTTACTCTTTAAAGTCTTAGAAGCAGGAAATTTTCATCAATGTTTCAAGTTA
>CAUYPK010040272.1:0-11215 GCA_963574355.1 Loris lydekkerianus | reverse complement strand
AAATTTAAAATGCAAAAAAAAAGAAAATTAAAAATTTTGTTGAAAAACAAAAAATTACAATGATTAAAAAAAAAAAAAAAAAAAAAAAAAAAAACAACTTAAATATGATGGAGGGATGAGGAGGTAAAGGGGAGTGAGAAGAGGAACAGGGTGGCAAGATCTCACCAAATGGGCACAATGCAGGGCTATATGGCATACATCCTGGATAAGAAGGCTTAACTATAAATTCAATTTTATTGAACAAACACAAACAACATAACCTAATCATACATACCCTTATAATAAACTGAATTATTATTAGTTTTTTTGTTTGTTGTTTGTTTTTTGCAGTTTTGTCTGGGGCAGGGCTTTTTTTTTTTTGAAGTTTTTTCTGGGGCACCATCCCCGGTATATAGAGCTGGTGCCCCACTCCTTGAGCCACAGGCAATGCCGATAAACTGATTTTTTTAAAAAGAAGCTAGTCAAAGAAAGAGAAATACTCTATAACTCAGCTTCAATGATATCCCAAAACAGCCAATTCATAGAAGCATAGAGTAGAATAGTGGTTTTCAGGGGCTAAGGGGAGGGGAAATGAGTAATTAGTTTTTAACAGAAACAAACTATTTCTTATGTTTGCTGAGTAAACTCTAGAAATATTTCACACAACATAGTAGGTGTCGTTAACAAGGCAGTATTGTGTACTTTAAGGCACATGCAAACATAAAATAAAAAAATGCAGGGGAATCTTTGGAGGTGATGGATATGTTTACTATGTTGGTTGTGGTAATGATATGCTGGTGCAGATATATCCAAACTCATTAAGATGTATACATTGAATGTGTGCACATTTTTATTTATCAATCATGCTTCAATATAGCTAAAATAAATCACATTTTTTAAAAATAAAAAAAAAAGTCCTGGTCTGGATGGCTTCACACCAGAATTCTATCAAACTTCAATGAAGAATTTACTCCTATACTGCAGAAATTATTCCAAAACATTGAGGAGGAGGGAATCTTCTCTAACATCTTCTACAATGCAAACATTACCCTGATACCAAAACTTGGAAAAGACCCAAATAAAAGGAGAATTGAAAAGGAGACCAATATCACTAATGAATATAGATGCAAAAATTATCAACAGACACTGAGCCAATAGACTACAGTTTCTCATCAAAAAAGTCATATATCCTGGTCAAGTAGGTTTCATCCCAAGCAAGCAAGGCCAGTTTAACATACGCTAGTCCATAAACATAATTAACCATATCAACAGAAGCAAAAACAGAGATGATACAGAGAAAGCATTTGATAAAATTCAGCATTCTTTTCTAATTAGAACACTGAAAACTATAGGCATAGGTGGAATATTACTTAAACTGATTGAAGCCATCTATGACAAACTCACAGCTAATATTTTACTGAATGGAGTAAAAATGAAAGCTTTTCCACTTAGAACTGGAACCAGACAGTGTTGTCTTCTATCACCACTACTACTCGACATAGTGCTGGAAGTTCTAGCCAATATAATCAGGCAAGAGAAGGAAATAAAGGGCATTCAAATGAGAGCAGAGGAGGTCAAACTCTCCCTCTTTGCTGACGATATGATCTTATACTTAGAGAATGCGAATGACTCAAGAACAAGACTCCTGGAAGTAATAAAAAAATTCAGAAATGTCTCAGGATATAAAATTAATGTACACACACCAGTAGCCTTTGTATATGCAAAAAACAAGCAAGAGGAGAAGGTAATTAAACACAATTCCCTTCATGGTAGCTTCAAAAAAATGAAATACCTAGGAATACAAGTAACAAAAGAGATGAAGGACCTCTATAAAGATAATTATGAAACACTAAGAAAGAAAGAGAAGATTTTAACAAATAGAACATACCTTGCTCATGGCTAGGAATAATCAACATTGTTAAAATGTCTACACTTCCCAAAGCAATCTGTGAATTCAATGTCCTCCCTATTAAAATAGCAACATCATACTTTCAAGACTTGGAAAAAAATAATTCTTCATTTTGTATGGAACCAGAAAAAAACACATATAGTTAAGGCAGTTCTTAGTAATAAAAACAAAACCCAGGGCATCAGCCTACCAGATTTTAGGCTAGACTACAAGGCCATAGTGATGAAAAGAGCGTGGTATTGGCACAGAAATATAGATGTAGACATCTGGAACTGAATAGAAAACCAGGAAATGAAACTAACATCTTACAGCCACCTAATCTTTGATAAACCCAACTAGAACATACACTCGGGGAAAGAATCCCTATTCAATAAATGGTCCTGGGAGGGTGGGACATCCACAAGTAAAAGACTGAAACTAAACCCACACCTTTCTCCACTCAAAAAAAAAAAAAAAAAATTGATTCAAGATGAATAAAAGACCTAAATTTAAGGCATGAAATTATAAAAATTCTCAAACAATCATGGGAAAAACACTTGTAGATATTGGCTTGGGGAAAGATTTTAAGAAAAAGAATTCTGTGGCAGTTGCAACAACAAATATAAACAAATGGGACTTAATTAAACTGCAAGGCTTCTGTACAGCTAAGCAGACAACAACCAAAGCAAGTAGAAAACCTACACAATGGGAAAAAATATTTGCATATTTTTTTTTTTAAATCATAGCTGTGCACATCGATATGATCATGGGGCATCATACACTAGTTTCATAAACCGTTTGTAACATTTTCATCACACTGGTCTACATAGCCTTCCTGGCGTTTTTTTTTAGTTGTTGTGCCAAGACATTTACATTCTATATTTACTAAGTTTCACATATATCCCTGCAAGATGCACTGCAGGTGTGATCCCACCAGTCCCTCTCCCTCTACCCATCTCCCCCTTCCCTCCCTCCTTTCCCCCATTCTCAGGTCACAACTGGGTTATTGCTTTAGTTTATCCCTAAACTAGTTTCACAGTAGGGGTGAGTACATTGGGTACTTTTTCTTCCATTCTTGAGATAAAAGGGAACACTTTTACACTGCTGGTGGGAATGCAAATTATTACATTCATTCTGGAAAGATATATGGAGAACACTTAGAGATCTAAAAATAGAACTGCTATTCAATCCTGTAATTCCTCTACTGGGCATATACCCAGAAGACCAAAAATCACATCATAACAAAGATATTTGTACCAGAATGTTTATTGCAGCCCTATTCGTAATTGCTAAGTCATGGAAATAGCCCAAGTGCCCATTGATACACGAATGGATTAATAAATTGTGGTATATGTACACCATGGAATATTATGCAGCCTTAAAGAAAGATGGAGACTTTACCTCTTTTATGTTTACATGGATGGAACTGAAAAATATTTGCATATTTTGAATTGGACAAAAACTAGATAACTAATATGAAACCAGCACATTGTACCCCTTGATTGCACTAATGTACACAGCTATGATTTAACAATAAAAAATAAATAAATAATTTAAAAAAACTAGATAACTAGGATCTATGAAGAACTCAAATTAGTCAACCTGAAAAAAGCCAACAATCCCATATGTCAATGGGCAAGTGAGGTGAATAGAACTTTCTCTAAAGAAGACAGATGGATGGCTAATGAACATATGAAAAAATGGTCATAGTCCCTAACTTTTATAGAAATGCAAATCATAACCACCCTGAGATGTTATCTAATCCCAATAAGAATGGCCCACATCACAACATCTCAAAACTGTAGATGGTGGTGCAGATGTGGAGAGAAGAGAACACTTTTACACTGTTGGTGAGACTGCAAATACAACCTTTTTGTAAGGAAATATGGAGATCTCTCGAAGGACTCAAACTAAACCTCCCATTTGATCCTGCAATATCATTACTAATCTCAGTAGAGATGAGTGAGCATCTACTGAGAAAAAATAAAATTCTATTTAACCATAAGGAAACTTGCACTAAACTGTTTATTGCAGCTCAATTTACAATCACGACAATGTGGAAACAGCCTAAATGCCCACCAACCCAGGAATGTATTAACAAGTTTTGGTATATGTATACCATGGAATACTATTAAGCCATTTAAAAATATGGATATTTTACATCTTTTTTATTAACTTAGATGGAAATGGGGCACTTTTTTTTTTTTTTTTTTAGTTAAGCATCACAAGAATGGAGAAGCAAGAATCCTATGTATTCAATTCTGATTATGAGGACAATTAATGATCTAGTACATGGTGGGAGATTGGGGAAGGGGAGAGCAGACAGAGAGGAGGAAAGGGTTTGGGGGAGTCACAGTGTGTGACACACCTTTTGGAGGACATAATTATAATAGGGTCTTTAATTAACAAATCCAATCACTGTAACCTGGTTCTTTGTACCCTCAATGAATTAACAACAACAACAACAGTGGAAAGAAAATGTTTGACTCTTTTAAGTATTTTGCCTTTCCATACAAATTACAGAATAAACTTTTTGATATCTAAAAAAATAAAAGTAAGCTATTTGGGATTTTTATTGAGATTATATTGAGTTTAAAGATCAATTTGGGAACTACTGACATCACATCAATATTGAATATTCTAAATCATGAATATGACACGTTTTTCTATTTATTTAGATCTTCCTTAATTTCTTTCTTCTGTGCTTTATGTTCAGTACACACTTTATTAGATTCATACAAAATATGTGAATACAGACTGTTCAGTTTCTTTCTTTTTCAATCATATACATTTTTTTCTTTTACTTTTTTACACTCGCTGGACCTTAAAAAACTATGTTGAACAAGAGTTATGTCAACATGTGTTTCTGCTTTTAGGAGCAAAGTACTCAAGCTTTCCCTTTTAGCTATTTTCTTTTGATAGATGCTCTACATGAATCTGAGGATGTTTTCCTTTTCTTGTTTGCTGAGAATGAAATGTTCTACAAGTATCAATTATGATCTAATTGGTCGATGGCAGTTTTCAAGTTTTGTGTGCTTTTATTTTATATTTGTTTCATCAAGTACTGACTAATATAGTAGTCTAAAAATATAATCATAGATATGTTTATTTCTCCTTTTTAGCTGTTTTAATTCCTTGTGTTTTGAAACTCTGTTAGGTGCATATACATTTAGGATTGATATGCCTTCTTGAAGATTTGATTTTTTATCATAATATGCTGCTCCTTGCAGCATATACATAACATTCCTAGCTCTGCAGTCAACTTTTATATACATAACAGCTCTATCTCTATTTTGCCAGTTTTTGTTTAGTATGTTTATTGATGTATAATATACACTGACATTTGAAGACTTCACAAAAATCTTATAAAATAGTTTAAGAAACTATTATAATTTTCATCTAAGTACTTTTGATCTGTGGTTCATTATGTTACTAATGCATGATTTATAATGATTTCAGAAAATATTTAATAGATAAATTAATTATCTTTGAAATAATATGAAACTAAGAAGCATATATTAGTGTTCAATAAAATATATGTCCAAATATATGTAATTTATTCTCACTTAGCTGTAATTGATTAGTTCATTACATACTCCTATGATTTTTTTCCCATTTATTTTACTTTCATATCCTTTTCCTGTGATAGTTAGGAGCCATACTCTACAACTAACTTTGATGTATAGATCTATGATTATAATTTCCATTTATAGTCACAAATAAAATTAAAAATATCTATATTTGAAGTACTAGGCCATAGCATCCTAACCAATACCAGGTTATTTATGATTTCCTATGAATTATTTCTTAACAAATTAAATACCAGCCATGAAAATACTGGAAGTCTATGATGTATTTATACATAGATTGTTAACTTTTTTTTGTAACTATATAATTTGTTTTAAGTAGCTAATAAAAATATGCCTTTGGTATATAAGTTTTATTATTTGTTTCCCCACCTTAACAGCTACAGAAATAATTTTTCAACCAATTGTGGAAGATGCTTCTGACAACTGCACTCAAGAACATCTTATCTTGGGCCATTCTGATGCCTGCTGGATGCCAGCATCTCTGACCCATTCCAGCCCTCCTCAGGCACAAGTCTCTTCTCTATGCCACAGTCCACCTCAGACACAGGTCTCTGCTCACCGCTGCAGCCCACCAGTGACACAGACCCTTGCTCTCTGCCAAAGCCCACCAATGACCCAGACTATTGCCCAGTGCCACAGTTCTCAACCTGTGCAGGCCTCTGCTCTCCACCATAGTCCTCATCTAGCACACGCTACTCTTCTTTGTCACAGCCCACTACCAGTACAGGCCTCAACTCTCTGCTATAGTCCTCCTCTAGGAGCAGCTGCTGCCCTCCATCACAGCCAGGCCCAGCCACCAATGGGTTTGCTGCAAGGTTGGGTGCAAAGTAATGGAGCTGATGAACTGAGCTCTCTTAATCAAGAGGTTCAAGGTAGTGCACAATCTCAGTTTTACAGGATGTATGACAGACTTAATTCCAGCAATAAATCAATTAAGGTCATTCCCTTGACAACCCTCATTTCAAGCCAACAGACTAGACAGTCTAGAGGCAATTCTGCCATTATGGAAGACTATCCCTTGTAATGGCTATTTCACATTCTCAGACAGTTTATATACAGTCAAAGTTTAATATCAAATCTCAGTGAATATTCAACATTGTTAAGTTAACAAATAGTTGTGTAAATAGAAACAGATGTGAAAATAAGACTAGAGTTAGAGTCTTAGTAAAAAGCTAAAAATAAATTTACAATTTGGTTTGGTTAAGAATATGTATTAAATAAGAAAATAAATTTAAAAATTTGTATCCATTTGTACAAAAAAGATGATTAAGACAGAAATTAATAGTAGCATATAATATTTCAGATGTACTATAATTTTATTTTATGTTTTTACCACCATGTGCAATATTACTGATTCTTTTTTCCCATTTTGACTTTTGTGGATCCAGCACATAGCAAAAGGAAAACCTAAAGACATATGATTTTCCAAGTTTACCTTTAGTTTACCCAAACTTTTGTTAAGATAACATTAGAAGATATAAGTACTGTGGCTTTGGGAGAGTCTTGTTGTTTGATTTTTGTTTGTTTTTTGCCTCTAGTTTTTTGATTGTTAGTGTTTCTCCCTTCAAAAATGCATAGTAAGCATTGTAAAGGTCTCACTAATTTTTATATTTTTACCTTAATTTCAAAAATATACTGTTGATACAATTTGCATACATATTTCCAGAATAGAACCATATAAAGTGTGTATGGATAGGTCCATAACCTATTTCTCTACTCTTTAGTAGAGTTCGAGACACTGAAGTGTAATAACTATGCCTAAATTAGGCAGCTATTTTCTTAAAAGTATCTCTTTAAAAAAATGCATGCAAGACCAGAGATGTTGGTGTGGATGTGGACAACCTTCCCTTTTAATCAATGCTCTATTTTGCATCCTATGTCTACCCAAGCCAAGGTATTTTTTTGTTTTCAGCTGGGTTATAAATCAGTTTAGAATCCACCAGGAGGAGCCTTATAACTGCAGTTCCTACCTTGGGAAATCCTGCTTTAAAATCTCCTGCATCCTGCAACCATGGCCATCTGCTAAAGGGCACTCATTGGCTTTGGATTCTTGTCAGAAATCCTCCTTTTGCCATGGAGGGAATTCTCATTGAACTTTACCTGAAAAATAATAACGATCATTTTATTTTTATGTGAAATACACATAAATTCTTGATGATAAATACACTAAGCTTTCCAAAAGGCTTAGTTTTGAAGTTATTTTCTTGTGCATGGAGCTGTGCTAACAAAAAAAAAAAAAAAAAAAAAAATTTAACATGATTTTACTGTAATTTCTTTAACTTCCTGCAGCTAACCTAGTAGAACCCAGCAGCCAGAAGAATAAATGGAGCCATTTGTACATCTGCATGATGATTACTTTCATAATTTCCAGTAGGAAACAGAGAAGCTATTTATTGGCCTCTAGAATGTAAACATTTAAAAGGGAACCTACTGCTGTATTTATCATCCTTTACAGGAAATGCAAAGCTCTTTAAGACAGACAATGAACAGATAGGCTCATAAAAGACACTGCAAATTTAATAAGCTACAACATCTTTTGCTGATTGCTATATACTATTCATGAAAATAGGAATAGAGTGACTTTCTTTTTCCATCTTATAACAGGAATTTCAAGAGAATGAATGAGGAATAAACAGCATGAGCACCACGTCTCAAGAAATCAGATTTTTAAATGAATTTTCCGTCTCTTTTAGCACTGCTTTGATAAGGGTCACAGCTCTTTGAGGTGTTTTGAAGAAATGGCAACCTTTGTAGTTAAATCAGCGAATATACATGAAACGTATGTGGGAGTACAATGATGAGAACAGTAGTTACACCTTGAATGCATAAATATATGTCCACAAAGGCCTTTACATCATCTCCTTGAAGGAGTGAACGCCACTTCACCTACACATAAACCTGTTTTCTGTTTCAATCTCACACATACTGACAAGTCTTTTTGTGATTCTGTAACTCCTTTTGTTTCAGTCACCTTTGAAACAGGACATTTCAGTGAATTTCTAGAGAGAAGTTCTCTCATACAATATGCCAGTGAACAGTTGATGCCAATGCATCTTTTCTAAATATTTTAGCACACAGCAATTTATTTAGTTTGCTATTTCTTTTTTGCATAGAGTCTGACAGTTTTATCAGCAACATCTCAGCAGCTCTATGACTGATTTTCTTCTTTTTTCTCATTCAAATCATGTATTCCTTATTATTTATCCATAAATCCTGACAGGTACTTCTGATAAAACATTTTCTTTAAATTTGTCTTCTTAGTAGCTTTGTCCATTTAAAAACTCAATTATTACCACTATTTTTTTTGCTGTTATCATATTATTTATGAAATAATGCTACAAAAAGGTGTCTCTTCAAATTACCCTAAAATCAATCAATTAAATTGTCAACATTAAGAATAATTGTCATAATACAAAGTTTTTAAATTGTATAATCTGATCTGCCAGCCATTTTTATTATGACTTCTGAGTTATAAATTATTCTTGTACCTGGCTTCTTAAAGCTAAAATAATGTAAGTTTTACTCTTTAGTATAGTTTGAGTACACAGTTTGAGGTAAAAAGCTAAAAAATAAAGGAGGTTTATATTCATCAACATGGCCAAAATGACACGTATGTAGATGTATTTTTAACAGTTTTTAATATCTACTAGATTTAGTAAAGCGCGTTTTGATGAAAAGGATAGTGATCACTCAGATTCTTCTGATAAATTTTTAGAAGTGAAGTTCAGAGTGATGAACAGTGTGGGAGTGTGGTTTCTATTGATTTTAATGGGTGACACACAGTGGAATCCCCAGCACATTTATCTCTTCCTGGTTCAACAAAAGAAGGAATTTGTAATTACCATAATTAATAGCTCTTCAAACTAATTATTCCATTTTGTTCATGTGGCACTTTTATTGGCTGGACTGCTTTAGGAAAATTGGTCTTCTGCAAATGGATGTTAAAACTGGTATGGTTTCTGTCATTACTGAAGGGGATATTCAGCAGATGGCAACAAATTAGGTTTTGTGTGAAGAAATACTTACCTTGCTTGCCTCCATGTGTTTGTAATTTTATTTTTATCCAGATAGATGAATTTAATGTATTGAATTGGGAGGTTATTAACATCTTATACCTTCCTCATGAAATCCTGACAAAATATAACCATTGGACCCAAGGGAGTACTTATCTCTTTTTTTCTTTTTCTTTTTAATTTTCTTTTTTTATTTCAGATTAATATGAGTGTACAAATTATTAGGTTACATTGTTTGAATTTCTAAGGTAAAGTTCAAGTTGCAGTTCAGCCCCTCATCCAGGAGTGTCCTGTACCCCCTCACACTGTGTCCATTACATAAGCACTTACCAATCACCCTCCTTTCCCCCCCACCCTACTCTCTCCCACTTGGATATACTTGTGTTTTTCTCTCATGTGGGTGTGTAGTTGTTTTTCTATTGTTTTCATATTAGTATTGGGTGCATTGAATATTTGTTTTTCAATTTTTTTTTTATTATTATTAAGGTTGTTTCCAAAGTTTTGTTTGTTTTAATGTCATGTGTTTTTGTAGCTCCATATCTAAATAAATATTTATTCTACTGTGTCGTGGTATATACTAATCGATGGAGAATTTCGTACTCTATACATTGATGCTGTTCATTTTTTTCTACTTTTAATTTTTTTTTTATTCTTTTCAGCCTATTACTATATAATGTCATTAAGCGATTTTCGGCCAATTTTTCTCTACGAATTCAAATTGAACCAAAGCGCTGCCGAAACAACCCAAAAAATCAACCAGGCATTTGGCAATGATAGTGTTAATGAATGCACTGTTCGACGTTGGTTTGCGAAATTTTGTTCCAGAAATTTTAGCCTCGAAGCTGAGCCCCAAAGTGGTCAATCTAGAGTAATCCAGGACGAGGATTTGAGGACCCTGGTGGAGACTGACCCATCACAAACGGTGAGTGGGATGGCAGAAGAACTGGGTGTCAGCTCCCATGCAGTTTCTGATGGTTTAAAATGTATTGGAAAGGTCAAAAAGCTCGAAAAGTGGGTGCCCCATGATTTAAACGATCGGCAGAAATTGTCATGTTGGGAGGTTAGTTCTTCATTGCTTTTGCGCAACCAGAATGATCCTTTTTTGGATCGGATCGTCACGTGTGATGAAAAGTGGATTCTCTATGATAATAGGAAACATTCAGGACAGTGGTTGGACACTGATGAGCCACCCAGGCACTTCCCAAAGGTGAAACCCCACCAAAAAAAGATCATGGTTACTGTATGGTAGTCAGTGGCTGGTGTGATTCACTATAACTTTCTGCAACCAGGTCAAACCATCACAGCAGAGTCCTATTGTGAGGAAATCGATGAAATGTACCGAAAACTGCGTCAGCAGCAGCCAGCACTGGTCAACAGAAGAGGTCCGATCCTGCTCCACAACAACGCCCGGTCGCACGTCTCACAAATCACCGTCCGAAAATTAAAGGAATTGAGCGTCGAAGTTCTGCCCCATCCACTATACTCCCCAGACCTCTCGCCAACCGACTACCATCTTTTCAAGCACTTCGATAACTTTCTCACCGGTAGAACCTTTGCCAATCAGGACCTAGCAAAAACGGCCTTCGTTGACTCCATCGAATCCCGAGCACCCAATTTTTACGCCAACGGAATTAATCGACTTGTGTTATATTGGCAAAAGTGCACTAATTCAAATGGCGCTTATTTCGATTAAATTGAATAAATATTCACTGAGATATTACAGTTTAAAGTAGACTCAAAAAAAC
>CAUYPK010040268.1:0-27708 GCA_963574355.1 Loris lydekkerianus | reverse complement strand
TTTTCATCACACTGGTTGACATAGCCTTCCTGGCGTTTTTTTAGTTATTGTGCTAAGACATTTACATTCCACATTTACTAAGTTTCACATATACCCTTGTAAGATGCACGAAGTAAAGGCAATGTTAACTACTCCTAGGAGAAACTCCTTAGGAAAAAATGTCTTAACTTATATCAAATTCAGCTATAAAAATAAAATTTAAACCTAACCCCTCATGTTCAGGAGGAATATGCATGTCCCCAGGGCCATCCATCAGTTTCAGAAGATACATCTTAGAGCTATTCTGTCCAATAGAGAAAACGCTGGCCACATATGGCTATTGAGCACTTGAAATGTCACTAGTCTGAATTGAAATGCATTGAAAGTGTAAAATACATACTGAGTTTTGAAGATTTAGTATCAGAAAAGGGTAGAATTTCCATTAATTTTGACTTGATGATATGTCTAATATTATTTTGGCTATACTGGGTTAAATAAAATATAGCATTAATGTTGATCCCACCTGTTTTTTTTTTTTTTTTTTTATTTTAATAATTTGGCTACTAGACAATTTTAAATTGTGTATATGTCTCACATTTGTGGTTCTTATTATATTTCTTTTAGATAATACTGTTCTGGAGACTAAAGGGTAACTAATTCTTCTCATGGATAGACAGACCTATAACCTTGAAATTCTGAAGAGGTTTTTACAATCAACTGGTTGGCTCTATTTATCCCTCTGCTGTAGGATTTAAGGAGGACAGATGGAATGAGTAAGACTCCTTTCAGCCTTGTAATTCTAAGATTGTGACACAATCACCGAATCTTAGTTTTAAAAGAGAACTTAGAGATTCTAAGTTTCAACTCTTAACCAAAGTCCAGAGAAGTTAAATGACTTGTTGACACAGCTCATGTCCAATACATTTTCCATGAAAATGGACTGCCTTGCAAATGCATGACTGTTCTCAGTGGAGAATTTAGATGTTTACATTGCCTGGGGATACTCTAATCCCTGTCATTTGGGTGTAAGCAGGTTTCATGAGGATGAAAACCTTTTTCCTTTGTACCGTTTTAAATGGTCTCATTGGAGAATGCCTATTTGACCTTCAAAATTATATACTACTGAAACCTCCTCAGTGAATTTTTCCTACCCCAGGTAAACTTACCTTATTTTCTACCTTCTCTACGTAGCTCTGTTCAGCTCCAAATATACTATTTTGAATTGACTGACCCACATATAAACTCTTTAAGTCAAGGTGCTTGTTTTGTGGGTCCAGCATCAGGCACATGTAGGCCTATAGTATGTCAGTTTAGTGAAATGGTTCTTATAATACTTACATTGACCCTTCTTTACCTCCTAATTCTTATCTTATTCTATTCTTATTAATCAATTTCAGGAAAATAAAAAAACTCACCCCAACATTCTCTCTCTCTATGTATGTGTGTGTGTGTATAATTTTTCTTAATCACACATACATGGAAAATGCTATCATGTGTTGGAAATACCATTTCTTAATGGTATTTACCTATCTAATCTCCCAGTTAGTCATATGTGCAATTGCCTCATCAAGGGAGCCTCTCCATACACATGAAGTTGGACCTGTCCATCAGAGGCAGGCTGAGTAGGCCTACAGAAGCCATCATTCATGCAATCTCATTTCTATGGTATATGCCTTAAATGCCACATCTTCAGTCAGCAGTTAGTCTCCTGTGAAAACAAATTTAGCTTTTCATTCCCTTTGGGTTTTAAAAATGCACTTTGAAGTTTGTGCTAGTAGGTGAAAATGTGTAGTCATAATAGCAATCTATTCCTTCTGGCCTTCTAGTTTTTTAGAGGTGGGATTCAGAGATGGCTCCATTTCCCCAGAAAATTGATTATAAATCATACGTCTATTGATACCCCATTTTAGCATTAAAAATATAGAACAGTTTAAAGAAGAAGAGAATGAGTTTTTCAGCCTGCTAAGCCTTGGGTTTAGTTCTTTTCTCCCTTTCTATGCAGATATGTCAGGATGCGAGACAGTTGGAATCTGTGGAAATCCTGGCTTTAGGCCATTGGCCTGATTATTCCTATTTTTTTTTTTTTCTTTGCCCACTCTTTAATTTGCCAAGATGCATAAATAGGAGAACTATGTTGGCACAAGTCCATCATATTTACAAACACTGATGTAAGAAGATTTTTAAACTCGAGCAATGAAGACTCATCTGTTCATTCATTCGGTTCATTTCCTGGACATCAGCTATACCAGGGGTGCAAAAAACATGTATGTGTATGTATTTACTTTTCAAAGTTAATTGAGTTTTTGGAGCAATGGGTAGGATGATGTTCACTCAAAAGATAGCATTAATTAAATCAATGTTACCATCACCATGCAACGGACAGGACAGTCAAGGAAAATGGTGGAGTTGTCACTTGAGGAGCACAAGACCATTTTAAAATGGTATATGAAATTCGAGGAGATTGTGGAAGTACAAAGTCAATGGAGGTGTGAGTACACAACAGAACAGGATATGGTGTGCTATACAAACCCAGGTACACTGGAGTACATCGGGAAGAAATTGAAATGGCATGCACAGGGCTTTGGTCAACAGTTGCTTAAGCTGCAGTTTGCCAGAAGTCTCTGAAGTGTCTGGACGCTGATGGTCACCACTTTGAGCATCTCTTGTAATTGTCAAGTCAAAATGACTTGTATCTATCTTTTGTTAATGCTATATATTTAGTATGGTGATTTTAATACGGTTTTTTCCTTTCTTAAAATGTGTATATACTTTTTTTTAGCACTCTCTGTATTTTATCCACAGAGGCAGGCATTTTCAGGTATAATTTTTTTCAATTTAAAAAAATATTCATGCTGAAGTAACTAAAACTCATCAATGCTGAGGTAACAAAGAGACATTAGTAACCTCCCCAAAGTCGTTGCTTATAGGTAGAATATCTAGCACTCAAAATGAAGTCTATGTTGAGTGAAAAATGGCACTCTTCCTATGATACCACACTGCTGCTTCATAATATAAAAGAGATTGTGGCTTATTGTGATATAGCATGGTGGCTACGAATGGGGGATATAGAGTTTCTCTATGTTTCTACCAAAACTCACAACTCTAAACGTCTAGATGGAAAAACCTTCATTCTGCTCTTTTTACTTAGTTTCAGTGACTAGATCTGCCATTGTTTATGATCTTGGAAATTCCAGGAACAACCTACTTCTTCTGTGATATTGTTTTTTAGTATAAGAAATTTCATCTGCTGTCCCTCGCCCTTGTTTCAAATCTCGATTTTTTTCCTCTACCTCTACAGTGTTATGGTAAGAGGCCTTCTGTTTCTTGCGGGACTAGTGTGATACATTGCTAACTGAGGCTTCCTGCATTTATGCCTGACTCACTCTTGCCTGCTTTCTATGCTGTGGCCAAAGAAAGATTTTTCAGAGATGAATCTGATTATGCCACGTACCTGCTGAAAATGTTTAAAAGGCTTTCCCTCACTTTGAATATGCTTTTCATGGTCCTTTGTGGTCTGGCCTGTCTGCCACACCCCCTTTATTCCCTTTGTGAACAATTTTCTTTTCTCTTCACTACGGTTTCTCAAAAGATCAGACTTTTTTCTACTACAGCCTTTGCTGCATTCCTTTCCTAGAATGTCTTCTACCTATACTGCAACTAGTTAAGTTCTTCTCAACCTTCAGATCTCATCTCAAATTTCCATGCTTCACGGAAACCTTCTCTGCCCCTCTGTTCTAGGTCTCTCCCCCTCTATAGACTCTCATATTTTCGAAATCCATTTTTTTTTTAACACACATGTATTGTGTGAGTGTTAAAAGTGCTAAAATATATGTATTTCTTTGATGATTTAATCACCACCTATGTTCCCACTAGGCAGTGAATTCCGTGATGTTAGTAACTGTATCAGTTTTGCCTACATTATATCTGTAGGAGTTCTGGGGATGATAAATGACAGAAGGAGGTGAGCATGTTTTTCATAAGCTGTCACTTTATTTTCTCCAAATTATTGTGTTTCCTGTCTCAGATAATATATTTTTATCTGACAATATACCCATCATTTCTCTTTCTCTGACCTTGAGTACACTAATTATTGCCCTCTGTTGGCTCTGTGTGTGGGGTATGTGTGTGTGTTATTCTTGCTGTGGGTGATGAAACACATCAAATCAGCAAATATTGACTTTTTCCCGATAGAAGAGCATGCACCCTTATCCCACCTGCTCAGTTTTGGTGTATGTTAAAGTTAATTTCTCAGGGACGCAGAAAAAATTGTTTTAGTATGAGTTCAAGATAAATATAAAAAAAAGAAAAGAAAGAAATTTATTTGTATTATTATAGAAAACAAAAATCACATAGTGTATTCCTCAGGCAAGTGTTTTAAATGCTGTTTGACCGATCACGTATTTTATACACCACATGACTGTGACTCCATTAGAACAAGTATTTGTGCTGAATTTGTTAAACTAGGGATCTTAGTCTAGACTAGATTTTAACATTCGAATGAGTTTATGTAAGGCATGTTTGAACTTTAAAGGGGTAAGATTTTTATCATTGATCTGATTTGCTTGTAATTTAGGAAATCATTGATTCTGGAGGTGCTATTAAAAATAAATTTTAGGAAGGTGTTAAACTGCACCATATGTATGCAATCAGCATGGGGACGTCTGTAAGTTAAATGGCTCAGCCTTTTGAACAGGTTAATCATAATGAAAAGAAGGAGATGATGTAGAAACCTGTTAATTTAAGAGATGTAGAAAACTAAGCTATAATGTCCAGGAAGAGTCTATAAGTAAATACAAGAAAATGATTTTTATAAAAGTTAAACTATGATTATTTCTTAGGGAAAGGAGGGAATTTGATTGGCTTGAGGCACATGAAGATTTCTACAGTGGCAAAGAAGATGGTTTCATTGGACAAAGAATGGTTTCACTCTTGAACTGAATGGTCATTATGAGAGTTTTATTTTAAATAATTAATCAAATTATACATTTTGTGTGGTTATCTATATTTCTGTTTTGAATTTTGATAAAACAAGCTTTAAAAACACACAAAAAAGAGATAATTTTGCTACCAATCTTTTTATATTTCAAACTAAAAGATCTCAGGAGGATAGTGTATTAGATAATAGATTCTACTTGGGCCTTTCTTTCAACAGCATAAAAAGGAGCATTGGATACTTCATTTGGACCAAGTTCTTTGAGTTTTGAACAGTTTATTTATTTATTTATTTATTTATTTATTTATTTTTGAGACAGAGCCTCAAGCTGTCTCCCTGGGTAGAGTGCTGTGGCATCACAGCTCACAGCAACCTCCAACTCCTGGGCCCAAGAGATTTTCTTGCCTCTGCCTCACAAGTAGCTGGGACTATAGGTGCCTGCCACAACACCCGGCTATTTTTTGGTTGCAGCAGTCATTGTTGTTTGGCGGGTCCAGGCTGGATTTGAACCCTCCAACTCAGGTGTAAGTGGCTGATGCTTTAGCCGCTTGAGCCACAGGCACCGAGCCAGATTTGAACAGATTTTGAAATTGGAAGAGAGACAAAAGTAGCAGAAAAGAGGAATCTGAACATAAACACGTGAAGCAATAAGAAAAAATTCCATGTCTATTTCTAAAGAAATAAAAATTTAGGTCAAATGAATTGGCCTTGAAGCGATCTATATTACACAAGGCTGGTAAAAATCAAATACTCATTATAGTGAATTTTCCCCTTCCTTCCTTATTTGCACCCTGAGAATGCAAGAAAATTGAGTGTATTCATACGTGGGCAGGGCTTTGTCAGGGAAATGGGTAGAAATTGTATTCATTCCATAAATGTTTATTTTGCTTTTTTGTGTATTAGAAACTGTTTTATAAACATGATAAGAATGGAGAAGCAAAAATCCAATGTACTCGGTCCTAATATGAAGGCAGTAAATGATCTAACACAAGGGGTGGGTTAGGGGAATGAGGGATCAGGGAGCGGGGCACCAATGGGTCACAGTGTATGGCACACTCTTGGGGGGTGGGACACAATTACAAGAGGAACTTTACCTAAGAACCGCAATCAGTGTAACTTAAGTCTTTGTACCCTCAATGAATCCCAAACAATAAATAAATAAACAAGTAATTCAAAATGACCATTTAAAATTGGTTCCATTATTCTTATTTTACAGATGGGAAAAATCTAAATAAAAGAAATAATTTCGATAGTTTGACTTAAAGTGTGAAGAAATTTTGAACCCTTGGTAGTAGTGAGCAGAAGAAAAGGTATTTCCTACAAAAAAAAAAAAAAAGAAAGAGAGAAATAAATAAATTAATTGATTAATTAATTGTGTGACTGCAAGAAAGTGTAGGAAAGATTTGGAAAATAGTATTGTATAATCTAGTTAGAAAACAAGTTCAGAAAAAGTAAATTGGAGCCATATCATGAATTTCAAGGTGAAACATAATTACCTAAGTTAATAAGTTTTAGAAAGTTATTAAAGGTTTCAGAGTGGAAAGCCTTGTTATGAAGCTTTTAAAATTGACTTTGTTCTGGTGCATCTAATAGTATGATTAGATAAACAAAGGCACATAATTGCAACTGAAGTGAAATTCAGGAAAAGATAATTTTAAAGAAAAGAAAGTATATTTTACATAGTAGGTAGAGTGTGGATAGAACTTGTTACACCATTATGTGAAGAGGAAATAGAGTAACATTTTAAAGGTTTGTGTATATGTTGTCTAATTATTCTGCTAAAAAAGTTTTATTTGTGTTATATTTTCTTGAATGATATGTGATAGTACCAATTTTAAAGAATTAATATTAAAACTGAGTATCTTTTTCTAGTTTTGATAATAGATGCCACTTTCTTTAAAAATTTTATCTCAATGTTGGTTCATTTCTTGTATTCCTCAATAACGATGAATATTACTTTGGCTTAATAGTAATTTGCATTTCTTCATTTGTGAATTTCCTTTCATATCATGGTATTGAAAAAATGAGCTTTTATTCTCCTTTACATGTAAAAACTTTTATATATTAAGAAAAATAGCGATTTTCATCATCTGTTACAAATATTTTTCCTGTGGGAGATGTAATCTGCCTTTCATTTTTTTTTTTTTTTTTTTTTTTTTGGCTATGTATATCAATGTACCAAAATTTAAAATATTTATGTATTTGAGTCCTTTTGCTTTAACATCCTCTAAAATTGGATTCTTAGGGCGGCGCCTGTCTGTGGCTCAAGGAGTAGGGCGCTGGCCCCATATACCAGAGGCGGCGGGTTCAAACCTGGCCCCGGCCAAAAACTGAAAAAAAAAAAAAAAAAAAAAAAGCAGACCACAGCAAAATTAGAAAAAGTAAATAATAAAGACATAAGAAAGGGTGGCTTTGGCTGGGCGTGGTGACTCACGCCTGTAGTCCCAGTGCTGTGGGAGGCTGAGGCAGGTGGATTGCCTGAGCTCAGAAGTTCAAGGCCAGTATGACCAGCAGTGAGCCAGAGTAAGACCCCGTCTCTACTAACATCAAAAACAGCATCGCCAGAGGAAGAAGAAAATGAACAACAAAAAAGAGTACTTCAAACAAAGACGAATGTACAAGCAAGTTGAAATTAAAAATAAAATAAAATAAAATAAAATTGGATTCTTACTGAAACTATTTGAAGTAAATCAGGAACTGTAAAATTATTCAGATTTTATAGCTGAAAGAGATACAATTAAGTAATATGGCACTAGTTTTAACTGTATGTTCTTTTTCAAACACCTATCAATAGAGATATTATTATTATCAATATACAGTAATTATACAAGGAAGATACATTACTCATTTCAACTAAATTTATGCATAATAGCAACTTCCAGGGATATAAAGATGACTAAGAAAGATTCCTGTCTCTGAGTTGCTTATGTTCTAATAGGACTCACTTTCATATATATATACACATATACATTATGTTATGTATGCAAACTTTGTGGGGACAGAGGGCCTTGGCTTACTATGACTAAAGGGGTTAGGGAAATTTTGAACTAGATCTTTTTTTATTATAATTAAATCATAGCTGGGTACATTAATGCATTTGTGGGATACAATGTCCTGGTTTTATATACAATTTGGAATACTTACAACAAACTGGTTAACATAGCCTTCACTGCATTTTCTTAGTTATTGTGTTAAGACATTTATACTCTACACTTAGTAGATTTGATATGTACCCTTGCAAAATGCACCATAGTTGTGGTCCCACTGATTACCCTCCATCCACCCATCCTATCCCCTCTCCTCCCCTCCTTCACCTCTTCTCCTTCATCTTGACCTTAAAGGATAAGTAGAAAATAAGGAATTTCTGTTAGCTGGAACATAAAGCATAAAACTAATGAAAGATAATGATTCATTTGAAATAGCAAATACACCTTCACCTTCTGTTTACTGTGTTCAAAGTGTGAGGAAACTTTGGTTAGCAAGATATAGTTTCGGGTAAGATTGTGAGGGTCTTTGTATTCTGTCAAGACATTTGTAGTCCCTCCTGTTACCACTACTAGTTTAGTTTTTCCAATGTTTTAAAATAGTGAAGTGTCTCAAACAGATTTGTGTTTTTAGGAAGATAATTCTGGTGGAAGAATTGGAAGATGGCCAAATGTGGAAACCACATTCCCCCCCACCCCAAAAAAAAGGTGAAAAGAGGAAGATTTTTAAAATTCTTTACAAAAAAGAAGGTAAAGTCTTGGACCATGAAAATAGCTTGGGAGAAGGAAGACAAAACTGTACTGAAGAAATATTTAGGGGGCGGACTGTAGGATTTAGTAACTGTGAGTTGCTATGTGAGTTATGAGAATGAGGGAGAGGAGGAAGCGGAGACTTTCAGATTTTCAGCTTGGACAGATGGGTATTTACTAAGATTAGGGTATTATTAGCCATTCTAGAGAATTTCAGCAGAAGGCTTATCTGGAGAAGAAAATAACAGTTTGTACATGTTGAGTATAGGTTACCAATGGTGAGCCCAGTAAGCCATTTAGACAGCTACGTGTGCCAGTTTGTACCACTGGTGTGAGCAGTAAGCTGAAAATAGAGATCTGGCCATCATCTCCATATAGGTGATGGTTCAAATCACAGGTGTGAATTGTATTTTCCAGGGAGACTGTGAAAAGTGAAAGGAAAGGAATCTATGGATAGAACCATGGTGGGGGGTGGGGAGGAGACCAGCATTGGGGAAGAGATGTTGTGAAGATCAGATCCTGCATCTGAAAACACTTTGTGAGTGCTGCTTTTAGACATAAGGGATTATTATTATTATTGTTATAATTATTAAACTTCAGATTGTATAGGAGTATGGAGATAAGTGCTAACACATGATGGAGTGAAACAGAAGAACAGTTGCCATTTTAACCTCAGAGGCATTGTGAAAATCTACAAGCAGATTATTTATGAAAACATTTCAAATTCTAAGGTAAAAGAAGTGTTTGTCAAGACTAAACAAGAGCCAGAGTTCTTAGGTTTGCTTATTCCAACTGTAGTCATGGATTCGCCATCTGGGAATTTGTAGTAACAGTAGGCAAGTATGTTACCACTGAGTCATCCCCCATGGAGTGCTGGAGAAACAAGGCCTAGGTCCAGATTTCCATTCAAGAATTTTATAAAACTGCCTTCCAAGAAATCCTAAGGGATTTTCATGAACAATCTCTCTTAAAATTTGTACATAGTTGTTGCTTCGATTTATAATGTTGAAGATATTTTTACTGAGGTTACAGTAAGAAAATCAAATAATTCCTTAATATCACTTGTAAATTCATCTCCAAAAACAAAATAATTTTACTTTTATTTTTTATTTGTATAAATTGTATAGATTGTATAAATTGTATAAATTTGTATAAATTGTGAAGGTACAGTGCTTTGTTTTTACATAGGTATACTGCATGGTGGTAAAGTCTGGGATTTTGGTATATCTATTAGTTGAATAATATACATTTTACCCATTAAATAATTTCTTTTTAAAATTTTTTATTTATGTTTTTTATTAAGTCATAAACACACAGATCATGTATACATTACATGTCTGTATAATTGCTCATCGACCCTCCCATCCTTCTTAGCGTTCAAAACTCCTGTGTTCTGCATTTAGTGTTGCAAACTCAGCCTTCCTCTCTTTTGTTAATTTGAAACTAAGGAAATTTGTTTAATAGATAGAAAATCTATAGAATTTGAATTAGAGTACACAAAGAATTTGTTTTACACCTTTGCTACCTGTTGATGTGGAACTTTATTTCTTGAGTTATTATATGTCATCTGCAAAATGGGAGCTCACTTAAATGACACTATAACAGCATCAGCATTTTAACCTGTAAACTGTAATATAAATCTAAGGTACTATTTATACGTAAAATTATGATAACTCATGATTCTGAAAGAGTTTAGTTTAAAAATGTATTTTGATTAATGGAATAATGGAGTTTGAAGTTAATTAACTTTTACCAAATTTTGAATCTTGACAGATACCTATTTTGCTGAGTTTCAAAAAAGAGAGCACTAGGTGCAAATCCTTTATGGGATATTGATTATGTAATATTAAGGTTCCAAACCAACTTTATCTCTTTAAAAAAGTGTGTGAGTAGCTTGGCTGCTCTGTCTGTCCTCCCATAGAGTATTAGAATGTATTCCAGAGATCTCGCTCGGTTTTGTCTTCCTCAGTCCTTCCTTCTTAGCCTATGACCCTCCTGAAGCTTTGGGCTTATTAGAAAAAGATTCTCAATGACTCCAACTCTGATCATTACCCCTGACGTTTCTTATAATTTTCCACAGCATTTGCTATATGAAACTGCACATTTTCATTACTGGTGTGGGTCTTTTCTATTAATCTGGAAACATGGTGTGAGAGTTGTTTTCAATGCAAATCTATTTTTTGTTTGTTTGTTTGTTTTTGAGACAGAGCCTCAAGCTGTCTCCCTGAGTAGAGTGCCGTGGCATCACAGCTTACAGCAACCTCCAACTCCTGGGCTCAAGCGAGTTTCCTGCTTCCACCTCCCAAGTAGCTGGGACTACAGGCGCCTGCCACACCCCGGCTATTTTTTGGTTGCAGCCATCACTGTTGTTTGGCAGGCCCTGGCTGGATTCGAACCCTCCAGCTCAGGTGTATGTGCCTGGCACCTTAGCTGCTTGAGCCACAGGCGCTGAGCCACCAAATCTGGTTTGTTTTTGGCTGGGGCTGGGTTTGAACCTGCCACCTCTGGCATTTGGAACTGGTGCCCTACTCCTTTGAGCCACAGGCATTGCCCAGCAGCAAATCTGCTTTTTATGTTTATTAATTACTTTTCCCCTTTACATTAAAAACATTTTATACTATCTTTTCTTTGTCCATTTTACAAACATGGTGGCTTACTAAGTATTTCAGTAAGGAAAAATGGAGAAAAGATAAAAGAAAAACATGAACTTTAGGGAATAAGAACGCAGTAGCACTTCCCTAGTTGACCAGCTCCCTACATTCGTCACCTCCTTAAGTTGGCCTAGTTTTCATAGAGTAGATGAATATGTACCACATGTACTCAAGTGAAGTTCTTCATGTTGACTACCTCTGTATGTTGACCAGGTTGTTGCAGTCTCTTGAGTACAGAGGTTCAATTTAAATTACTTTAATGATGCTCAATGACATTAAAGCCTACATACTGAGCTTTAAAATAATATGTCATTTAAAATCTTAAATAATCTTTGTAGATAAGAAGCCGGGTAGGTGATAAAAGGAGGAAAATTCTCAAGAAAGGGATATTCATTTTAGTTGTGTGTGATTATTTTAAATGTGTGAAAAGTGAATTAAATAACTAAATTAATTTAGCTTTTATCTCAATGATCTGGTTATACATGGATGTAATGTTTCTTACTATGAAAATAACTATCAAATTTACTCCTATGAATACATACATTGCTATAATACATTGCTATTTACTCCTGTAAATACATATATTGCTATTGCTATAATATAATATTTATATTTTAACCAGTAATCTTTATGACATCAAAAATATCAATAGTTACTAATGGAGAATTTGAAATTGTTAAAGTACGTAGAAAGATTTCCTTTGTAGAAGAATGTAATTCTTTAGTTACTTTTTTATTCTCCCTTTAGAGTAAAAGTATCTTGAAGACAAGGACTATTTTATTTACCATTGTATTCCCAGTGACTGTCACAGCATTTAACACCTAATATATTAATAGTACAGAACATCTGTGGGTTCAATTAATGTCTACATTGCCTGATTTATTGATTAAGAATAGAGTTGTTTTGATGATGGTGTTAGGTTTTACTTACAATCCTAGATTTTTTAATTTATGTGTATGTTGCTGACTAAAATGATTTGAGACCATCTGAAGTGTATTGTTGGCCAGAAAGAAAAAGTTCAATGTGTTCAATATTATTTCTGATAAGATGTATAAATCACAATTTAGTCTACAAATTAGGTAATTGCATTTCTTATCACTAGCCATTGTAGGAAACTGATGGTTAGGGAAGATATTCTTAATGATCTAAGGCAGGTGCTCGGAAATGATACGTTAACTCTTTCAGACCACAAGGGCACTATTGGGTGCGCTAAAGCTGCAGTTTACCAAATGGTACCCAGTGAACTCACTCAGTTATTGCAGCTGCCAGAAGGGCCTACGTCTTCCCAGAGAGCAGTTTCCACACTGGAAAAATTTGGTCTAGAGAATATTTTCCTTAGGTGATGCTTCAAAAGCAAAAAACAAAAAATAAAACAAACCAGCGAGAGCAGAGCTTTACCGTGTAGCATACACAGTTTATTGTGTGCACGCACCTCTGGGTGATGAAGATGCTCCTGGTTTCACTTTTGCTCAACACAATTTCCAGGGGGATTAGAATAGATTATGAGGTAGCATTATTTGAAACTGGTATTTACATTACATATGGTTTATATGATCCAATAATATTGGTATTTTCAAAGTTCTCTTAAGTAGAAGGGGATATACTGAAAGTGGCGGGGGAAAGGGAGTTATGAAAGAAAAATGTCACAGATATTTTTGGATGTTACAATATTTGTTTTACAGTGAAGTCCTTTGGGCCTTAGTAATTGCTAGATGCAAGTGAGATTAGCAACATTTTTAGTTCTTTATATTTTAATTTAGTCGTGTGGGTTAGCCAGGAAACAACAGTGTTGAAATAATTGTAGCAGTGACTCATATTTAACATTTGCTACGCAATTAGATTTTCTTTAGGACAACCATAGCAGAGCAAACTTTGCCTTCAGCAAACCTTCCTCAGATCTATTGTAATTTCATCAAAGAGTGGGGAAACATGACACTAGACAGGGTTTGGTGTTTGAAGAACCATTATATAGTCTTTGATATATTCTTCCCAGGTTTTGATGTTTTCTCTGTTTGATGGAATATAAGTTTTATCCATCTAATTACCTTTTCAAATAGTTGATTATTTAGTGATCTATTCTACTGGCCAGAGTTAAGCCATTTTTAATGCATCATTTCAAATACTTATTCACTCACTCTTTCACAAAATATTTATGAGTTCCCACCATGTAGGTTCTGACTGAATACTAGGGATAGAAAAATGGATAAAATTCAGTCTCAATGCTCAAGGAGTTTTACAGTTTAGTAGAGAGAGGCAGGCAATTTAGTAGAGAATGAATCATTAATATGCAATGTAATTATAGCAGTAATAGGGGTATACACAGTGCCACAGAAACACCAAGTAGCAAATGATGAAATTCAATCTGGGTGTTGGCTGGGAGGGGGAACTTACAGACAAGTGAAGTGTAAGTTGAGCCATGAGAATAGATAGGGATCTTTTTAGAATAGGCAGGTTGGGTGAGATAAAGCATTCTAGGACGATATGTGCTCTTACCCAACAGGCACAGTGTAAGGGTACGAGGCACACCTCCTGGGTGAGGGGCACAGCTACAGCAGGGACTTCACCTAACACACAAGCAATGTAACCTAATTGTCCGTAACCTCATATTAATCTGAAGTTAAACAAAACAAAAAAACAAAAAAACAAAAAAACAAAAAAAAAAGAGCAAAAGCATTCTAGGAAAAAGGAGTGCCTTCTGATTAGGATAGAGGAGGAGGTAGGGGAACTTGGTATACTTCAGAATAGAAGCCAAGGAAAGAGAATTTCCAGAAAAAGGTAAGCAACTGGAAAATTTTCCAGAATACTCGAGTGGTATAATAAGAAATTAATTCTGAATTTGGCATTTTGAAGTTTTCTAATGCCAAAGATCATTTTCAGTAGAAAGCTGGTTTGCTGTGAAGTAAGAGACAGGATTGTATGAAGAAGATGATGTAAGAGGTTTTGAATACTCCAACAAAAAGGTAATAGAGAGAAGGAGATCAGAAGGGTGGTAACTGGAGAAAGAAGCATGCTTTTCAAAGGTTTTAGGGATTGGATAGATTTGATTTGCGGGATGAATAAAAGAAACCAGTAAAGTAAAAACATGAAGATACTATTCAAGCAAAGAGGCTATTCTTGTTTAATAAATTAGTGGAGTTTCTAGCTGATTGGAAATTTTGGTACCCCCTCCCCCATTCTGTGCTTGGCTACATGGACTCTGCTTATTAAACAACATAAGTCATGTAAAAATTGGGTAGAATTACAAAGTGCATTTTACTTATAGATAACAACCATTTGTTTCACTGATTCTTTGCACCCTAGAGCCCATATTTTCAATTTAAAATTATTTTTCACATTTAGCTTTTAGTTAATTAGTAAATAATTATAAAAATCCATCTCAAACTTATCTACCATCAAGTTTACTATTTTCAAGGTAGAAAAAGCATACTTAGTTTAAAAGAGACTTCAATCTTTTTTACGTGTGCTTATGTGTTTTTCTCAGTAATAATATTAATATGGACAAAACCCACATATTTGACATTACCTCTGGACCACTTTACTTAATATTTTTCACATAGCCAGATATACAGGGAGTATGAATTATCTTAAGTGTTTAATGATTTTACAAAATGTTAGATTCCTGCTTCCCAAAGCCTCAGTATTATGAACAATATGTAGCTGAGATATAGATTTTTTTTCTTAAAACTTAGTATCTATTTTTTATTTAGTCTTTCTTTAAGGGAGTTACAGAAGAATTTAATCTTTACACCCTCCTGGAAAATTTAGGGTGATATGTGCTAAACATTTTTAGTAGAAAGCAGTTCACTTTAGAAGAACATAGAATGAAAGAGTTCTTGGAGAAAATGATCAGGTTTCTCAGATACTAGGATAGATTCATGATTGAAAAGAAGAAAATAGAGATTATTTTAATTCTAGGAAATTTCTTTTGAAGAGGAGGAGAGAAACAAGAGCTTGTCCTTTCATTATTTATAATTGCAAAGCTAGAAAAAGCCATATATTCATTGTGACTTATTAATACATTAGAATACTATATAGTTGTGAAAACAAATAAATTGCCCATACAGACTACACAATTGGTATATTTTAATGAAAATATTGACTAAGTAAGAGAAGAAAATATATCCTATTATCCTATTTGCAAAAGGCTTAGAAACAGACAAAATTAGAAATTATTATTTAGGGCTACATATATTTGTGATAGCTAAAAAAAAATTCCAAGAATGATTAACACAGAATACTCTGGGGTGGGTGAAGGAGTGTGATTTGATTGGGGTTGATTGGGGATGAGTATACCTGTTGCCTCACAGACCGTGCTAAAAATTACTTCTTCCATCCCTCCCACCCTCCCTCTCCCTCTCCCTTCTTTTTCTTTTTGAAGCAGAGTCTTACTCTGTTGCCCCTAGATTGTCGTGGTGTCAGCCTACCTCACAGCAACCTCAAACTCTTGGGTTCAAGCAACCCTCCTGCCTCAGCCTCCTGAATAGCTGGGACTACAGTGGCCTGCCACACACCTGGCTAAATTTTTCTATCTTCATCAGAGATAGGTTTTGCTGTTGCTCAAGTGGCTCTTGAATGCCTAAGCTCAAGAGATCCATCCTGGCCTCCCAGAGTGAAAAGTATATTTCTTAAGCTGGTTGGTTGGTACATAAAGGCTTATTTTATCATTTTTTTAAATGTATGTAGAGTAGTGCCCCTCAGCAACAGGGGATATAGTTCAACCTGAAACTGTGGATAGTATTGAACCCTATATATACCATGTTTTTTTTCTATACATATATATCTATCATAAAGTTTAATGTATCAATTTAGCACAGTAGGAGATCAACAACAACAATAACTAATAATAAGGTAGAACAATTGTAACAACATATTGTGCTTATGTATTTTCTGACCAGAGTTTACCACTGGTAAATGAAACTGGAAAGCAAAACCACAGATAAAGGGTATGTGTTTATGCTTTTTAAATATGAATTATATGTTTTATAATAAAAATTACATCATTGTCTGGCATAAGGTGAGGACTCGATAAATGGTAGGTTCTATTATTATTCCTACAATTATTATCTATTACATTGTTACCCAATAGGTACTGGTTAAATAAATTATAACTTCTCTTATCAAAGATTGTTAGACTTGTTCAGCTTTCTTGCTGCTGATGACAATAGGACATCATGGTAGGAAGTCTTGGAAGGAAAAACTCATAGCATTTAATTGTCCCAGTTTTTAATAAGCCTCTAACCATTTAGAAATATTTCAGTGGTTGACTAAATTCTCCATCTTTACTTCCATGTTTGGCACTATTTTAGTAGGACCTCTGATTGGTATAGAACTTGCCTATAAGTTTGAATAAATTTGGTGTTGGCATAAATATATTAAAGATCATGTTTTCCTTCTTAATTCAAGTAGAGGTCTATAAAATGTACATGGCAACTAACGGTTTAAACAACGTCTGTGTCAGTATTTCACTTTCCGTTTTTCCTCTTAACAGAAAACTCCACTCAATTGAGCCCATCCTTAATGCCATTGTTTTCTGAGCTTACTCCTAATTGATCAATCAGCAAGTTAATATATATTGGGTAAAGAGTAGCAATTAACACATGCATATAGTCAAAAATATTAACGAAAGTATTTATTTGTTATAAGTTTATTAAGTGGCAGGAGGCCTACTAAATGTTTATGCACTACCAGGTTCTTAATATACTGTCTGGCTTCTCAGGTTTCGTAAGAAAGTACTATTTGTTCCTTATTTTCACCTATTACAGTGCATACCTCTGCTTTTAACTTGATAACTGAATGCCAAATATTTATCACAAACTATAATCTGACCTTAATCACACTCAACAACTATAAAATCTTGGCTCACAGAAATAGTATTTATGAAAATTTTCTTAAGGCAATCTTTGCAGAACTTTGCAGGATCCCTCTTATAATAAACTAAAAAACTATCTGCCTTTCAATCCAGCACCTGCATGCTTCCCACTGCATTCAGAATTACTTTATTGAACTATAGTTTCAAATGATGTGTTATAAGGATACATGGTAATTAAAGTGAAGCAATGGAACTATGGCTCTATCTACTATAATGTGCTGCCATCATATTAATCCTAATCAGAGCCATGAAAAAAATACTTTTATAACCTCATTTGGTTCCTAAGTAGTTTGCTTTGACCTTGTTTTTCTTTTATAATGATGTCACAGTGGATCGGGTCACTGATAATGTCTTTCTCTCATCATAAACTTGCTGAGGTGCCTAGAATCATATTGGTGACCCTCCACTATATCTTCAATATCTATTTATCTTTTGAAAAATGTCATCACTACGGTTCTACCTACAAGTTTTCTACTTCTGTTGTCTCCTTTCTACAACCCTTATAAAAACGAATCCTTATTTTTTAATTTTAAATTTATCATGTTTATATGTCATGTTAAATACTCTCTAAAATAAAGCAAATCATAAATTAGTTAAATAACTATAATTTCATAAAAATGCTAAAATTCAATAATAACTTGAGGTTTTTTTTTTAAAGATAATAATGTTTAAGTAACTTATCCAATGTCATATAACTTGTAAATGATAGAACCCATATTCAAGTCCAGTCTGTATTAGGGATTCAGAATAAATGAGATAGTCATTGCCCTACGGATCCCCCTCAGCCTTGGGAGGATAGAACTAAAGTGACCTGGTTAAACATGGTTCTCAGAGTCAGCAAGAGGTCTCAACAGCTGTGCTGTGGTGAACAACCCTGACCTATATTGTGGATTCTCTGGACCAGAGGCAGGAGATTGGTCTCAGCATCTCTGGGTATGTGGCATAAGCAGTGAGCCTTCCACCTCTTTTCTAGGACACACATGCCAATGAGTGATCCTTGCCTGATCCATGTGCTACAGAGTATGATTGGCCCTAAATCTCAGCAATGCCTCTCTTCTAAGTCTTCCAGTAGTATGGCTACCTCCCTCTGTAAGACTTCCCCATTTTAGAACCTCATGGTTGCTCAAATAATTCTTATCTTCACTGTGACAAGAATGTGGAGCTAACTCTTTTCCTTGTATGCTGTTTCTTAGAATCCATTATTTATTAATGGAGTAGTAATAATCTTCACCAAGGGGGAGATTGAGATGTTTGTATGTGCATATACATCTGATGAACACATGTATGTATATTAATTACATATTGTATTTTGGGGGCTGAACAGAGCATTATATAAGAATATCAGGTTCATAAAATAATAATCTGTGAAGTGTGAGTATGTGGTGAAGAAAAGGAGACAGAAGAGTAAGTGGGGGAAAGCTGGAAGGGGAAATTTAGGGAAATTTAGAGAGGCTCTCTAGTTCAGAAGTATTGGTAGATATTGTGATAAGCACTTAAAAATTTTACTGAGAAGATTGCACAACAAATGGTTTAATTTCTACTCAGGTTCTGCTGTGTAGTACATGACGATGGAAGTAAAATTTGGATCCTAGTCCGTGTGACTTTTGGCTCTCTTAATTTCACTGGAGTATTAATTTTGTGCTCTGGAAAAGTGACTTCACTCTCTGGTTTCTCTTTCCTTCTCTTCTTTTCCTTCTATTAGGGCATGAGGATGGGGTAGAGGAAGGTGCTAGTTGGCAGGTGTAGGAAGAAAAGGGATGAGCGGGGAAAGGGCACGTGGGAGTTTTGAATTGGAAGTTAGTGAGAAGTAAAAGTAGAAAGGGAAGAATCAAGAAAGTGACATCACAGAAAGGGGCAAGGGGATGAGTTAGGTTTAACCCCATGGTTTTAAAGGGCTAGCAGTAGGATTTAAATATTAAATATTTCCTCTTTAAAGGGGGAACATGTTCTGAAGTCATCAGTGCTTTTATTTTTTATCTGCATAAGATAGACATAATTTTTATTCAACTATCAAACATAAATTTAGAAAACAAATATAGTAAAACCCCTGTAAGTTGAGTCCCCAAGGGACTGTAGCAGAATGATCAACATAGGGAGGTGGTCAACACAAGGAACTAGGCCTGTTGTACTGATAGGTACATGTGGGACGTGTCTGAACTATGAAAATTAGGTCAACTTAAGGAGGTGGTCAGTGTAGGGAGGCGGTCAGCTGTGGTGGTTCTACTGTATAAGCAGACTCCATTCAGCCATTTATTCCTCCACTTATTCTGAGTCAGACACTGGACCTGGGCAGTAGATAAGACAGACAAAGCTCTTCCTCCCATTGAGTTGCATTCTAGTGGGATGAAATTAATATTAACAACAGTTATTTAATATAAAGTACGATATTTTCCTGAAAAAAAAATCTCTGATTGCAGCATATAGTGTTTAAAAATCTCTGATTGCAGCATATTTTATAGTATGCAGCGCTACATATCCTGAGATAATTCTCTGACCACTTATCACTGTTCAAATTGCTGATAAATATCCCATGATACAAGGTTTATTTCATGTGACACAATTATATCATTTGTATTTAAATAAATTTCTCATTAGCCATGACAATGTAATGATACTGAGTACCATGTGATTATTATTCACAGGCATAAACATAAGCTCTGCAGTCATGTGTTAGCACTCAGTTAGAAGGTGACCTTAAGATGATCTTGAAAAATTTGCTTTATTAAGTTATATGTATTATCATATAACCAAAATATAAAATAAAACACCTATGGAGCACAATGCAAGTACAAGTTGGATCTATCAGGTGTAGAACACAAATGTCTTAATGCTGTAATTGGGTAAAGGAGGATTAGTAGGATGTAAGCACTCCAATTTGTACAAATAATCAACACATCGAATCTCATAATGGCATAAATGTATTTATGATCTATGTATACATGACTTAATGAAAAAAAAAAAGTTTAAAAAAAAGAAATATAGATAATTCCAAAATCCTTGAGTAAATATCCACAAGGCCTTATTTGATAAATAATTGTCATAAATGATACTTCCTATTTACTTTGTCCTCTCAATATGATTTTTAATAGATTCTGATTCCTTTGAAGGAGGAGACATGGTGCTTCCAGTCTGTAATTATAGTGCTGTTCACATAACTAGCACAGAGCAGATATGTAAACATGGTTTTTTGAGGGAAACCAAACTCTGGATCCAAATTACATTTTAGTTTTATGGATTCTGCCCATCTGATCCTTGTTGCCATGGTGGAGATGATTTCCTTTGCCACTTTAAACATATGACTGTAAATTTTCAAATACAATATTTTTATTTAAGATTATTTTAACATAAATATTGAGAATTTTTTATATTTTGCATTTCTTCCTTTTTATTCTCATATAATTAATTATTATAATATGAGTAATTGCATTTTACATTATGAGTATAAAATATTTTAGAGTTGTATCATTTTTCTCAAGTAATAACTACTTTTGAAACATATAATCATTCTTTGATCTTTATAAACATGAACAAAATGATAATCAGCTCTTAGAAGAATGTTCAAGTAGTTTTTTAATTGTATTATTTTATACATTTATTATTTAGTATCTTGATGTGACATTTCCAAAATGTCATATATATAATTTTTAGATATGATATGAGGCTTGAAAAATACAGCTAAAGAAGAGGGAAAATGATCACCACAATCACCTCCATTAGGTATGATCCCTTGAAAGAATTCACTGGCTCAAGTTTTCATTTACTTTTGAATTCACTTGGATACTTTTCATTCACTCCTTCAAAATCGTTTTTCTTAAGGTCATCACTGATTTTCACCTTTACAGCTATAGATATAATTTCTTCTTTCTTTCCTTCTTTCTTTCTTTCTTTTTTTTTTTTTTTTTTTTTTTTTAAGTTTTTGAGTAGAGCCAGGTTTGAGCCTGCCACGTCTGGTATATGGGGCCAGACCCTATTCCTTTGAGCCACAAGCACTGCCTGATATAATTTCTTTTAACTCATTTTATTGATATATCAGCAATATTTGACCCAATTGAAAACTTTCTCCTCCCTAACTCCTTTTTTCCTTGGTGTTCAGGGTATCACTCACTCCACTGGCCTCATCCCCCACCCACCTTCTCCCTTCCTTCTCCATCCATTTTGTCTGTGTTACAGTTTTCTTCTCACCCTCCATGTTTTACCCACTGAACTGTCCCATGACTCAGTCCTCAATCAGCTCTCATAACTTTTACTACCTTGTATGTGTTAAAATGGGGTTAGAGGGGGTCAAACTCTTGCTCTTTGCAGATGTCATGATTTTATACCTGGAAAACCCCAGGAACTCAAGTATAAAGCTCTTAGAAGTGATCTAAGGAGCATCGCGGGATACAAAATCAATACCCACAAATAAGTAGCCTTCATATACACCAACAACAATCTAAGAATAAAATCAAAGACTCTATACCTTCTACAATAGCTCCAAAGAAGATGAGATACCTGGAATATGTCTAACAAAAGATTTGAAAGATCTTTTTAAAGTGAATTATGAAACCTTGAGAAAAGAAATAGCAGAAGACATTAACAAATGGAAGAACATACTCTGTTAGTCTAGGAAGAATCAATATTGTTAAAATGTCCATACTACCCAAAGCAATCTATAGATTTAATGCAATTCCCATCAAAGCACCAATGTCATACTCTGAAAAACTTAAAAAATAGTACTTCATTTCATATGGAACCAGAAAAAAGCCCAAATAACCAATACAATTCTCAGATATAAAAACAAATCTGGAGACATCATGTTACCAGACTTTAGGTTATACTACAAGTCTATAGTGATCAGAACAGCCTGGTACTGGCACAAAAATAGATACATAGATCTGTGGAATAGAATGAAGAGTCTAAGATGAACCCGGACACATATTGTCATTTGATCTTTGACAAAGCTAATAAAAGCATACACTGGGGAAAACAATCCATTCAGAAATGCTGCTGGGAGAACTGGTTAGCCACATGTAGAAGACTGAAACTGGATTCATACCTCTTGCTATCGACAAAAATTGATTCTCGCTGCATAAGAAAGTTAAATTTAAGACACGAAACAATAAAAATTCCAGAAAAGGGTATAGGGAAAACACTTGAAAGGATTGGCCTGGGAAAAGATTTTATGAGGAAGACTCCCTTGACCAAAACTAAATAACTGGGATTTGATCAAGCTACAAAGCTTCTGCATAGCTAAGGTTGCCACAAACAAAGCAAACAGACAGCCTTCAGAATGGGAGACGATTTTTGCATGTTAGGAATCTGACAAAGTCCTGATAGGCAGAATCTATAGATAACTCAAGTTAATCAACAATAAAAGAGGAAACAACTCCATTTATAAATGGGCAACAGACTTGAACAGAAACTTCTCTGAAGATGACAACCGAATGGCCAACAAATACATGAAAAAATGCTCATCATCTTTAATTATCAGAGAAAAGCAAATCAAAACCACTTTGAGATATCACCTAACTTCAATGAGATATCACCTAACTACAATGAGATTAGCCCACATCACAAAGTCCCAAAACTCCAGATGTTGGTGTGGATGTGGAGAGAAGAGAAAAATTCTGTACTGCTGGTGGGATTGCAAACTAATACAACCTTTATGGAATGAAGGATGGGGAATTCTCAACAAACTAAAACTTGACCTTCCATTTGATCCTTCAATCTCATTACTAGGTATCTACCCAGAAGAACAAAAAAAAAATTTTTACCTAAAGAAATTTGCACCAGAATGTTTATTGCAGCTCAATTCATAATTGCCAAATCATGGAAGCAACCCAAGTGCCCTCAATCCATGAATGGATGAACAAACTGTGGCATATATATAACATGGAATACTATTCAGCCATAAAAGAAGATGGAGACTGTATCTTTTATATTTACCTGGATGAGGTTGAAAATCGCAGAATTTAAGAAAGAATTCCTGTTATTATAATGGAACCCTTTTTCTTCATTGATAATTTTCTCTCATTTTTATGAACCTGTACAGGGTTAAAATTATAAGGTGTGTGTATATGTGTGTGTTTGTGTGTGTATGTATTTACACTACTATTATTTTGTGTACATTTTTAATGTCAATTAACAGTACACAATCCCAATATATATCATGTTAATATTTATCCTTATTATGAAATAATGCACTTATCAAAGATAATTTAAAACTACTCAATTTCTACCATGAAAAGAAGGCTGCTATTATTTTTCTAGAGCTTACATATGCAGTATATGTGTTTGTATATTTTTTTAAAAAAAGGAAAACCACATGCATATTTTCTAGATATGATAAATTTAAAGCTTCTAGGGAAATTCTGGTGTGTAAAAGGTGTAGGTAGAATGCCAATAGGTAATCTAAGATGTATATTGCTGCTATGTAGCTAAAATAACTATAAAATAACTGTATTATGCAGAGATTGAAGCACCTATGCTTTTTGAGAACCTGAGTGAGGAATTGAAATAAGGACAGAGGCATGATCTTGTGGTTTAGCAAACAACATCTCAGAAGGAGCTATGTCCCAGTGTAATATGTGCAGAGTATTTGTGAGCAGGATGGACTATGTACACTAGCCCCTGAAGACCAGCCAGAGTACTGCCTATTGAGCATGCCTCTGACCCTCTCACTCAGTCTGCAGCTCAGAGCAAAAAGACAGACATCTCTGAGCCTGACCTTTAGCAATGCCCCTATGGGGTCACAGTAAATCTGTGGTAGGGATGATCTGTCAAGATTTGGCTGTCATTGCCTTTTTCTACCAAGGACTTGATTGGAGGAGGGGTGGGAAAACTCTAGACTCTTCAGGAAAATTCATAATGACACGCCTTCTCAGGCATATTCAGGACTGGGGGAGAAATGTTGGGGGTAGGGAAGAAGAGATGAACAGGACTGTTCCATCTCTTCCGGGGAGGAAACATATCTGATTGCTACAGAATTGGCAATGTGACTTTCTCCTTCAAACAGTTAAAAATGGCAATTTTCAAATTTTATAAGAATGTGACTAATCAGTGTCCCCCAAATGCAGTATTCTGGGGGACTTGACTGCTCTACAGAATAATTAATCATTTTCCTGATGCCTGAGAGGTAACTTGGACCTTCTGTACTTTTTATGAAACACAAGAGAAAGAAACTACCAGTTATTGTGCTCATGTGTCCACAACTTCTTAACCACATTTCTAATATCCTAGGAAGAACTGAAAATATAGTTTTATTAATTTTTATTAAAAAATAAGCTTAGATAAAACTAAACTATAAGAATAGTTGAATCAATCCTCTAGACCCTTCAGTTCACCCCCTAATTGTTAATATTTTGCTATATTCATGTAGAAAATAAAAAGGGTTTCATAAATTTGCAATTAACTAGTTTGTGAATGAAATTTGACCTGAAATGACAGGTATCTACTTAATGTCTTTGTTCATTCTACTTTGGTGTGGACATCACGTATTTCTTTGTTGAATTATTAATTATTCCATTATGAGGTATTTCAACCCTATAATGGTAAATGTAGGGCCACATTAGACCTACTGTCTGAGAGAACCAAAGTGATTTTCTACCTCCTTCATCTGCCTCATGTCTTGGCAAGCAGTAGGCTTACGTAGGTGTCTAGATCTATTCCTGAGTCAAGGATGGATGTACCACAACAAAGGAGATAGATATACACACCACCCCTCAAGCATCCCAAATAACCCACAGCATCATGAGTAACAAGGGCTTTGCCTTAGAAGATGTGAACTGAACCTGTGGCCCATGAGTGGCATGTGGATTATATGAGTATATTTTGCTATCTGTGGTGGCGGATGTCACAAAAATTATGCATGAACCTTTTTTTACTCATCAGCTTTCATTAGTGTTTGCATATTTAATATGTAACCCAAGACAACTCTTCTTTTTCTGGTGTGGCACAGAGGAGAAAAAAGGTTGGACACCTCTGGTTTATGGTCTTTCAATATTGTTTCTAGGGTTCACACGTTCTTTGTTCTTGGAATGTTAATTAACTTCTCAAAGCTATATATTATTTACCTCTAAAAAAGGACAATAATTATCTTAAATTATGGAGTTGCGAATAATTAAATTAGGTAGCACAGGGCCTATTGTACAGTCAGCTCCAATCAATGTGAGATATTATCACTATCATATTATCTGTATGTGCCCTACTATCTCCTAACAGTGATAGTGTTGAGTGATTCTCCCCAACATCTGACTTTTAGTCCCTTCATTTCCTCTCCTTGTCTACAGTGATGTCTATTTTCTGCAGTAATGGTTGTTGATTATAATATTGACCAATTAATCTTAAACTACCCATCTGCTTTCTTTTTGCTTTAAGGCCCAGTTTAAGTCTCACCCTCACCATGAAACCTTCACAGATGCCTTTAGCCCTCAGTACCACTGCCATCTAATGTATTCTTACAGCATCGTTCTCTCTTGTTGTTTTTTTCATTGAATCATAATGATGTACAATAATGCATTTATGGGGTACAATGTGCTGGTTTTATATGCAATATGAAATACAACAAACTGGTTAACATAGTCTTCACCACACTTTCTTAATTATTGTGTTAAGACATTTATACTCTACACTTAGTAGATTTGACAGCATTTGTTCTCTTTACTGCTTAATTGAGCTTAGACTTCACACATTGTGGACTTTACCTTGCCATTTTAAATGACTGTGGAAATTAGTATTATGCCTTTATATTTCCTTACACCTTTATCAGTGATAAGCCATGACAGTTAGACACTAAAATAAAGGTCTAAATATTTATGGGTTCAATATAAGATTTTTTAATGTGTCCAGTGATTTTCTCCTAAAAACTTTTGACTTTAAATTGAGATTATTAAGCAGAAGATAGAAAATACAAGACATATGCACCCTTCCTTCCCTCTAGCATGGAAGACATTAAAATTCCTTTGTGTTGGTCTTTCACATTCAGCCCAGACCTGCTTCAGAAGCTTTTCAGCTGTGCTCAAGGTGCTAAGTCAGTGGATAAAAACTGAAGGTCTAGATGATACATATTCGCTGTTTATCACTTCTGCCTCCCCACTGAACCCGGTAATGGCAGGTGATTTAGATGAAAGCAGTATCAGCCAAGATGAGCTGGTGTCTTTGGAAAGAGTGAAGATGGAAGCAGACTGACAGTGACCATTCTTGAAGATAGGGAAAGAGATAGGAGATTAGAAGCTGAAAGTAAAAACGCCTTTGTGTCTGAATTGCAAAAGAGTTAAAAAATAACAAAAAAGTACATTAACAATAGTAAATTAGTATTTTTTAGAAGAACAGAACCAATAGGATACATGCATGTTGTATGTATGTGTGACCCCAAAGGCCTAGGAAATAAAAAGAGGGAGTGATGCTAGTATAAGTTCTGGAATCCAAAGGTTCAAAAACCAGGAGCTATGATGTTTAAGAGCAGGAAAAAAATGGATATCAGAGCTCAAGATGAGAGAGTGAGAATTTATTCTTCCTATGCCCTTTTGTTCTATGTAGATCATGAATTGATTGGATAATGCCCGCCCACATTTGTCTTTACTTACTCTATAACCATTTGAATGCTATTTTTTACCTGAACCACCTTTGCAGATGCAAGGAGAAATAGTGTTTGATCAAGCTATCTGGGCATCCTTTAGGCTGGTCTAGTTGACACATAAAATTAACTACCAAAAAGAGAAATTTCTGTTTGATTATCAACTTCCAATGAAGAAAAGCAAAATGTAAGCCAATGAGAGGTCCAAAGTGGTGTTTTTGTTGCTATTGTTGTTGTTATTCATTATAACATTATTTCTGAAACGTTTTCTCCAACTTTCAGAAGTAGTCTTTGAGGTAATGGGTTGGAATGAAGAGCTTTGAACTGGTTAAATGCAGCTGGATAATGGTGGGTATTAATTACACCAGATGTTGCAGTCATGCTTAAGGAAACTGAAAAGGACAAACAAATACCATGATGTATCCCAGGGAGGCAGTCTGCTGTTGAGAAAAAAAAAAAATTGGATTTGGAGGCAGACAGACCTGGATTTGAATTCCTGCTCTAACAATCTCTAGAAATATGATATGGGCAAGTAATTTAATTTCTGAGCCTCAGATTTCTCAGATGTAGGAATCAAAGGGTGGAATTGATTAAAGTATATTATTGCTGTAGCTTAATGGAAAAATGCTTATTGAATGTCCATTCTTGTGATCCTAATTGAGTGTACTGAACATTTGTGTGTCACCAAAACTTGTGTATTGGCATGTTGTCACCAATGGAAACTGACATAATCCGCATCATAAGAGGACACAGGCATATCAGCTGTTAGGAATTCCTTTTAGGATTTTAATGAATATTTTGCTATTGTAAAATTTCACTCTATTTTTTTTTATTATAAATCATAGCTGTGTACATTAATGCGATCATGGGGCACCATACACTGGTTTTATAGACCATTTGACACATTTTCATCACACTGGTTAACATAGCCTTCCTGGCATTTTCTTTATTGTGTTAAGACTTTTACATTCTACATTTACTAAGTTTCT
>CAUYPK010040267.1:0-20303 GCA_963574355.1 Loris lydekkerianus | reverse complement strand
TTTGACACATTTTCATCACAATGGTTAACATAGCCTTCCTGGCATTTTCCCAGTTACCATGCCAAGACATTTACATTCCACATTTACTAAGTTTCGCATATACCCTTGTAAGATGCCCCGCAGGTGTAATCCCACCAGTATCCCTTTCTCCCCACACCTCCCCTTCCCTCCTCTCCCTTTTCCCCTTTCCCCTATTCTTAGGTTGTAACTGGGTTATAGCTTTCATGCAAAAGCCCTAAATTAGTTTCATAGTAGGGCTGAGTACATTGGGTACTTTTTCTTCTATTCCTGAGAGACTTTACTAAGAAGAATATGTTCCAGCTCCATCCATGTAAACATGAAAGAGGTAAAGTCTCCATCTTTCTTTAAGGCTGCATAATATTCCATGGTGTACATATACCACAATTTATTAATCCATTCGTGGATCGATGAGCACTTGGGCTTTTTCCATGAATTAGCAATTATTAATTGGGCTGCAATAAACATTCTGGTACAAATATTTTTGTTATAATGTGATTTTTGGTCTTCTGGGTATATATCTAGTAGAGGAATTATAGGATTGAATGGCAAATCTATTTTATTCTTTCCAAAGGAATGTATTAATTTGCATTCCCACCAGCAGTGTAGAAGTGTTCCCTTTTCTCCACATCCACGCCAACGTCTATGGTCTTGGGATTTTGTGATATGGGCTAATCTTACTGAAGTTAGATGGTATCTTGTCTGTAGGCAGTGTGCCTCTCTTCTTGAGAAGTTTCTCTTCATATTTAAATTATGCTTCTATTTGTCAAATTTATTATGTCTCTTTTTTTCATCTCATTTCCTGTCCATAGTCTCTCTTTTTCAATTATAAAAATCATTTGACCTGAATTTTTTCATTTCAATTTGTAATTGGCTGTGCAGAATGTAATTGCTAATTGTTTTTGTTACATTTGTCAGTAGTTTCTCCCATTCTTTTCCAGTTCTCTATTTTCTTCCTCTTCTAAGGAGGAAACACCATATTTCTTGGTCTTCCCAATATTTCTCCATAATTTTCAATTGCCATTCTACAGAACTTCCTTTATACTTATCTAAAGCCTTAAGACATTTTTAATTCTTTCTTTATGCCAACCCAAATGAAAATGAAAATTGATGACATCTAAGAAAGATTATGACTATAGTTATGGCCAAATACTAAGACCCCGAGGAGTGTAAATGCTAGGAAAAACATCAGAACAATGAGTGTTTGCATCACAAGGGCCAGGAATATAGAAAATGATGTTTTTCTAAAATTTCAGCTACACACACACACATGCGTAGAGAGGATGTCAGAAAAATCTATAAGAATTTATAAGAACACATTATAAGAAAGAAAGAAACTGTATTAAAATTGTAACACTCAGTATATACCCATAGCAAAAGATGAATACAAGTCACATTGACTTCTGCAAGTACAAGAGGTACTGCAGCTGTCATAGAACACACTGATACCATAATTCAATTAAATACATTTTTTGGCACCCAGGTAGAGAGAGAGAGAGAAAGTGAGAGAGAGGTCCACACACATACACAAATAGATGAGAAAGAGAGACAGAGAGTGGGAGACTGGTTAGGAGTATTAGGCAACTTTGTTTCAAGACCCACCCCGTCATCTATTCATTTGAAGACATTGGAGAAGTTAATTTGCACACCTAACTCCAGTTGTTCCACGTTTATGATATAATAAGAGCCAGCCCTACTTATGTAGTCATGACATATGTACCTCATGCATCTGAAATGAGAACCAGAAGACAGGCACATAGTAGCTAGCCATTGCTATTACTATGATCAATATTCTGAGGAGGAAAATAATTTATTAACATAACTTGAAAGGAGACTAGCATTGAAGATCCATTCAAATAGCTATTTATTTCATTTACTTGGTAAATAGTTTTTGAGAACCTAATATGTTCCCAAACCGAACCCCAGCTAGGTGCTTGGGACACCTTGCCTCACAGATTTTATAATCCAGTAATTCTATTGATTACATAAAACCAAAGGCCCGATCAAGATTAAAATTTTTGCGCCAGCATATTGTTAAGAATATTAGTTTATGTTGTGGGCTATTCTCACTGGGGTTAGGTGATATCTCAGGGTGGTTTTGATTTGCATTTCTCTTGATGATCAGAGACAATGAGCATTTTTCAAATGTTTTTTAGCCATTATTCTGTCTTCATCAGAGAAGTTTGTGTTCATTTCTCTTGCACAGTGGTAGATGAGATTGTTCCTTTTTTCTTTATTAATTTGAGCTCTCTGTAGACTCTGATTATCAACCCTTTGTCAGATTAATGCCCTGCAAATATCTTTTCCATTCCAAAGAATGTCTTTGTCCACCAAGCCAAGACTGGATTAGCAAGCTGTGGTATATATATATATCATGGAATATCATTCAGCCAGTAAAAAAAGAGGGAGACTTTGCATCTTTGGTATTAACCTAGATGGACTTGGAATACATTCTGCTTAGTAAAGAATATCATAAGAATGGAGAAGCAAGAACAAATGTACTTGATTCTAATATTAAGTCAGTAGATGATCTATTACACACCCACATAAGAGAAAAACTCAGACAAATTCAGTGGGGACATGGGAATGAGGGAATTGGAAGAGGGGAGTAGGAAGGGGGATTGGGAGGTTCCCACGTAAATGGCATAATGTTAGGTACATGGCACACCTCTTGGGGATAGGGCACAACTATAAGAGGGACTTTATCTAACAAATGCAAACATTATAACCTAATTCTTTGTATGCTCAATTAACCTGAAACAATAAAACAAAGAATATTAGTTAATTATTATTTATATTTTGTCCTTCATATGTACCAGTACTAGATACTTATATATTTATTTTTTAATTAAGCTTAGAAAAATTTAATTTTAAAAAAGTGGATGTTCCCAAATTTACTGGTAGATTTTGTTGATTTTGAGATTCTTACAAGATACACAAATGGAGCTTCCCAGAAGGCAAGTGTGTATAGGGGTTGAATTTCAGGAGAGGAGAAGGCAGAGTCAGCAAGTCCATTTTAAATGAAGCCAGGAAAATTGATGTAATTGTCTCAGTAAGAATGTATGTAGAGTCTATTCCATACACACACAACTCTTCAGTGACCAGAGAAAGAGTAGTTAAGTCAAGCAAAGCAAGCAGTGTGTTGAGGTGTGAATGTCCATGAGAGAGATTATGGACAAGTCTTGGAAATGTTCAGCCGTAAGCAGAGATAAGAGTTATAGTGTGGCTAAAAATGGACTTGGAATAAAGGCAAGATTTATGCACACAAGCACTTTTGTTTTACAGGGAAAGGTATTTTGACACGTTTGATCAGGAAAAAGAGAGCAATTGGAACATGCGGGAAAAAAGAAAATATCATTTGAATTAGGCTTTTAGAATATGCACATGTGCAAGGTCCATAACATGCGTGAAGGCCGTGGGTTATAGAAGAAAAGACGTCATCAAAGGAAGTGCTAAAAGGCGCAGGGTGTAAGTTAGCAGGAGCCCTCTACTTCTTACCTCACAGATCCCATATTCTCTGTGTTATCATTTGGTAAGAAGGAAAAGAGAAGAGTGATGTGGGGTTAGATTATTGGAGAATAGAAAAGGTTTGATGTAAAACTATGGGGAGTGGAAGAAAAATATGTATCCAGAAAAGCACATGAGTTGCCTGGCAGAGTGGAAGGCTCAGATGACACTGCCATGTGAATGTTCACCCTGCTCCACGTGCGTCATCTCTGAAGCTCAACCAGAGGGACTTGCGCACCACCTCTCTTTCCATTTCTTTTTACCTTCCAAGAAAGGGTTAGAGCCAAGTAGTAGGTATTTTATGTTGTATTTCCAAATTTTCTTAAACAAAGTATATTAACTTAACATTCAGATTATTCAAAATATGACTGAATCAAAACACTGTAGGATTAAAATCTCAATGTTAGTTAACATGTTTTGAGTACAGGTATGTTGAAAATGATTTGTAACATGCTTCTCTCATAAAAATATACGATGATGCATCTTGCCAAACCTTTGTACTCATACATGTAGGCACAGAAAAGTAGAAAAACACAATAAAGGGAATAGAAACCCAAATAATTTCACTGTAAGCCAGCTGCATGTTATTAGAAAAATGTATTGTTTGTGATTCTGATTAAAAAGGGTGACTGCTAACCTGACAGTCTATTTTTTTCTTCTCTTTTTTTCCTCTGTCTCTTTCAGTTGGACTCTTTTGTTTCCAGGATGCCTTCTAGTCTGACTTTGTGGCGCGATTGGGTGTCTCTGATGCTGTCTGAGGTTGCCTGGCAACATGACCGATAGAATACTCACCAGCCTGTGTGGTAGCTCTATTTTTTGGCTCACAGGTGGGAGATTTGGATGAATTTTATTGCAATTCTTTTCCATTTCAGTAAATGTGTAACTAAGTTTATTACTTATAACATTATTATTGTATTCTATTGCATTTCCCAATATTTTTAAGAGGTGTTTGGGGGTTTCTCATAATTATTAATACTTTTAGAACATTTTAAAAGATTGAAATTACCCTTCAAGGTATCTCATACTATTTTAGAAGCTCATTACTATAAAGCCAAAATTTAAAAAAACATTAAAAACAAGAGAGGTTATTCATGGGGCAAAGATAAAGGACAAACTTCCTGGAAATAGAAAATGATCTGTATCTTGACATGGGTAGAAGTAACACAGATATACGGTCTATATAAAAATGTATTCATCTGAATACTCAGGATTAGTACATTTTTCACTCTTTAATATACATATGGTATATTCAATGCAAGAATTTTTTAAGATGGTGGCAATATAAGTAAATATTTATGCACATATACAAACTCAGTGTATGTTAGTTTTAGAACAAAAATAATCTTTATGTTTTCATCACAAAACATAACCTCTTCTTAAAGACTAAGCATATGTGTTGTATTTAATCAGTTCAAAAGCAGAGACTATTTTGCCATATGGCAACCATGCTTTTACTAATAACTTTATATTTATAGAAAGAGAGCCTTAACTGTCAGTTCATATGGGCAAATCCAAGAGAGCAGACAGCACTAACAGCCACACATGGAAAATGTGATTTGCCATTTGTTTCAGCCTCAGTGGATCACAAGCAAAATACAAAGAAAGATTATCGCTGGAAATTTACTTCAATGAAACACTGTATATACTAAGTCATTGGATGTGCCTTGCTTATCTTCCCACTGTGGGTACACTGGACCCCCACCTGCTAGAAATTCCTATATCATGATGTAAACAAGAAAATTGGCAAAATCTAACACAAACTTCAAAACAGAGGTCCTTGATAGCTTTATTTGTTGTGTTTTAGTTTTTAAACTTTATCTTATAATCTCCATACCGGAGTGTGAGAGTATTTTCTGTACTTTCCCTATTGGGTACTCTGAAGAGCCAAGCATGTAACAAGGATAGTTTTTAAAAGACAGTTATTAGGCCAGGCACAGTGGTTCACCCCTGTGATCCTAGCACTCTGGGAGGTGGAGGCAGATGGACTGCTAGAGCACACAAGTTCAAGAGCAGCCTAAGCAAGAGCAAGAATATGTCTCTAAAAATAATCATGCATTGTGGCAGGTACCCGTAGTCCCAGCTACTCAGGAGGCTGAGGCAAGAGGATCACTTGAGGCCAAGAGTTTGAGGTTGCTATGAGCTCTGATGCCACAGCACTCTATTGAGGGTGACAAATTGAGACTCTGCCACACACACAAAAAGTTATTATCATGCCCTTTTACAGCAAGGAGAATAGAACCAAATGAAAACTTTGAGATCACATAGCTAGTAATTTGCTGACCTGAGATCAGAACCCTGTTCTGTGTGATGCTAGACCGGTGTACTCAGACTCAGAAACCAGACCACCTAAATGTAATCCATGAATCCACGTCCTCTTGTCATGAACGTGACTGGTAAGAGCTCACTCAATTCCTATCTTCACCTTCATCCTTGTGAAGCATCCAACAGACCCGTTGTGAGTGCAGCTGCAACAACACTGCATGCAAAAGCTTCTTTGGCAACTACAAGGATAATGACAGTTAAATAGAAAATATTGGAGAGAGCTTTGAGCAAACCTCTGGGGAGGACAAAATCAACTGGTAGTGTGCCCCTTTGTCATTGATTTTTTAGTTTTGTTTTTGTTGGTTTTCATTTTTTTGTTTTTCATTCTTGCCTTTAAAGAAAACAAATGTGATGGGAGTAGCCATCTTAAACTATTGGAAAACTTTTGAGGGTGAAGTCACATGACTAAGAAGGTCGAACAGAACTGCACAAGGAGACCAGATATCTAATGATGAGGAGTTAGAATTGCCACCTTCTAATACCAGTGACCAGGCTTCCTTTACGCAGAGAGCTGGGGTTATCAAGGAAAGAGATGGACTAAATTTCAAAGGTGAAAGCCACTCTGAGGAGAAACAGGGCTTGGAAGCATTTCACCTTTGACAGACCATAAGAGGAAAAGGTGGTCATCAGAAAGTGGGTAAGAAGAAAACAGCTAAAGTTGTAACAGGTACTCACGGGTCAGAATGGCCCAACAGCAGGATAGACACTCACGATCTCTCATGCTCGAAAGGGTATGCTTTCATTCAGAAGCTGCATTATAAATACAGATTGAGGGCAGTGCAGAATGTGGAGTGAGCTCTTTGGTAGCAAAAAGGCACAAAATCCTTCCCAATTCCCCAGATCCACCTCTAACACAAATTAAAACTTAGCCATCTAGGATCAAAACCATCATACTCCAAGACCTTGTAAAAGATCCATAGTTTGTGGAAAAGTAACAAAAGCAAAAGTCATTGGTCCTTGCCAGAAGGGCAGGCAACTTTTTTGTATCCAGAACCCCACACTGACTCAAAACAGAGATCTGCTATCACTCGGAGAAGAGCAGGACACCCTCTCAAACCAAAGAACCCCACAGATTCAACGAATGTCAGCACCATGGGAGCAATGGGTAGGAATGCTGAAAAAGTCACATACCTAAGGTCCAGGTACACAGACCATGTCTAAGATACAGGCTGGAGAAAAGTAACTAAGAACCCTCCTGCTCCCATCAGGAATACTGTCCTTAGGAACAGCAGCACTTCAGCCCTGGGAGATCCAGGAATGTAATAAGAGGCCTCCTCCCTTCTGCAAGCACGGAAGAGACCCTGAAATGGCTGCCTGGACACACTGAGAAAAAGTTCCCTGGCACCTCAGGTCGCACAATAAACAAGTAGCTTGTGGGGGAAAAAACTCAATATAAATCATCAGAATAATAAAATAAAAAGGAAAAATCATTTGATAAAATCAGATTAAAAATAAAGGCTCTCAATGTAGTATGCACTATTTACAAAACGATTACAGTAAACATCACTCCTAAGAGTGAAATGTTGAGTTTTCCCTTTGATTTGAGAATGAGACCAGAATGTCCTCTTTTTTCACTTTCGTGCAGCTTTGTTCTGGATATTCCAGACAAATTAATAAGATGAGGAAAATGAAATAAAAGTATACAGTTTTAAAAGATAATATTATCTTTGTTCACAGACAGCATGAATCTTTATGCATAAAATTCAAAGAACCTACAAAAAAATTTTTGGAATGAATATGTGAGTTTACAATCTACTGTATGCAAACTCAATATAAAAATTGTATTTTTATACAAGGAATAAAAAGAAAATAAAAATTTCTGAAATACATAATATATTGAATATTAAACTGCACAGGATTTCTAGGCACAAATTAACCAAATACACAAAATCTCTATGCAGAAAAACGTAAAACATGATTGAGAGAAATTGAAAAAGACTAACATAAGTAAGGTATTATACTGTAGACATCTCTCATCTGTGGTTTAACTTTCTGTAGTTTCCATTACCCATGGTCAACCATGATCTGAAAATATTAAAATAAAAAAATATAAGTTTGATTGCTGCCATTCTGAGGACTGTGATGAAACTTTGACATATCCTGTTTTGTCTGCCCAGGACCTTACTTATTCCTTTGTCCAATGTATCCACTCTGTCTACACTACCTACCCACCCACTAGCCATTTAGCAACCCTCTTGGTTGTCAGATGGGCTGATACGATATCACAACTTTTGAGTTCAAGTCACTCTTATTTTACCCTATAATGTCCCCAATGTGCAAAAGTATTAATGCTGGCAAGTTGAATATAGTAAAGGGAAGCTATAAGTTGCTTTCTTTAAGAAAAAAAGACAACAAGAAAAAAGAAAAAGAGAGACAGGAAGGCAGGGAGAGAGGGAGGGAGGGATAGAGGAGAAAGGGAAAAGGGAAAGGGAGGGGAGGGAGAAAAAGAAATCATATGCTGAGGTTGCTAAGATATGCCATGAGACAAATCTGTGAAGTTGTGAAGGAAAAAGAGATTCATGTTAGTTTTGCTGTTGCAGCTCAAATTGTGAAAGTTGTGGCCTCCTGACTTCATCTCATCACATAAGTATTGTATCATCTCACATGTTACAAGAAGGGTAAGTACAGTACAAGAGGATAATTTGAGAAAAGGAGAGAAAGAGACCCCATTCACATAACTTTTACTCTAGGACATTGTTATAATTGTTCTCTTATTAATTGTTAAGATGTTCTGATGAGCAATTTATAAATTAAACTTTCCCATAGTCATGTATGTGTAGAAACAAACATGATACATAAAGCTGGGTACTAGCCATGGTTTCAGACATCCACTGGGGGAATTGGAACATACCTGCTGTGGATAAGTGATAGATTTACTATGTTTATAGATTAAAAGAATTAATATTTTCAATTATGCCAGTTTCTTGTAATTTACTTAAAAATAGATTGAATGCAATTCCAACTAAAATCTCATCTTTTCTTGTTATACTTAATGAAGTAATTCTAAAACTCACATGAAATAAAGTAGTCAAGCTGTGCTTGAATACAACCATGGTGGAAGAATTTGTTTTAATAGATTGAATAGTTAAAGACTGATCATAGTTAAATTAGTATTACATGTAGTAAGAGGAGACTAGTAAACCAGTTAAATAGAATAGTTGGCCCCCGAAAGATCAAGCTATGTATGGAAATTTGGTTTAAGGTTAAATAGAGTAGTAAAGAGTAGTGGGCAATATTACTCTTAATAGTGGGAGATAATTTTTACCATGATTCTAGAACATCTGAATATCCATTTAGAAAAAAATAAAACTTGACTTCTACCTTAAATCATTCACCAAAAAAAAAAAAAAAAAAAAAATCAATTGCAATTTTAAATAAACGTCAAGAGGCAAAAAAATGAATAAAATTAAAATTAGGAACATCATAAAAAACCATTAGGAAATAGAAAAAGCAAATCATAGACAGGGAGAAGATATTTGCAGCATAATTAACTTACAAGAGGTTCCTAATCTAATTACAACTAAATTCTGCATATTGACAATTAAAATGCAATAGAAAAATAGGCAAGGCATCTGAAAACAAGCAATTTATAGGCGATAATGTCCATATAGTGATTAAACCAACATAACCAACCATATTCTTGAACAAGAACATGTAAACAAAACTATCACCAGAATGGCTAAAATTAAAAGGAATGGTTATACTAAGCTGTTAAAGATGAAACAATGGAAATATCACACACTATGGATTTGTGTGTAACTAGTATAACTATTTTGGAAAACTGACAGTATCATTTATAATTGAAGATTTACATGGAATATAACCCAGAAATCCCATTGCTGGGTACGAGCAACAAAAATGTATGTGCATTTGCAGCAAAAAATGTTTAAAAGAATATTTATGACATTTTTCATAATGGCTCAAATCTAGAAACAGCACAAATGTCCATCAACAATATAATGAATAATTATATTATTTTTACATGATGGAATACTACATAGCAGTGAAAATTAGTGAACCACAAAAAAAAAAAATTAGTGAAACATGGACATTTGCATCTAAAATGCTTTGTGCCCTTAATGCATACAAATTCATGAAATGGCAATAATTTTATAATTTAAAATTGATAAATTAAAAACTTACATAGGAGATAAAATTTAATGACTACAACTAACATTTATTGAAAATTTACTGGGTCTTGAGAGTTATTATATGTGTGTTATCTATATAACCTTTACAATATTCAGAAGATATAGTACTATTGCAATCACATTTTAAAGGTGAAGAGACGGGGGCACACAGAACTTAAGTAATGACACAAAATCACACAGCTAAGGAGGCCTCAGTAAGGACTCTAAAGAAACGTAGTAGAATGGGCAGTGCCTGTGGCTCAAAGGAGTAGGGTGCCAGCCCTATATACCGAAGGTGGCAGGTTCAGACCCGGCCCTGGCCAAAAAAAAAAAAAAAGAAAGAAAAGAAATGTAGAAGAAGGGTTCTGGAGCTATGATTTTAAACAGTAGATTATGCTGCTTCTCCAATATAGGCCTAAGAGGGAGAGGGAGAGGGAGAGAGAGAGAGTTATTTTCTCCTTTGTCAAAATTATTGTTTAGAATGATAGGTGAACTAAGTCTAAATTATTGTTCTTCCATGAACCAAAGATATTAAATCTTCAATTTACACTCTTTGTTTCATTTTTAAACTCTGCCAAGAAAGAAGAGTCACATTAAGATGGCATGTTTACTATTCTAATTTATAATTGAGTAATATCATAAATTTTACTTCCTGTTCCTGCTATACAAGTGACTATATAAGAGATTCCTCACTAGCCATAAGGGGATTTTTCTCTCTAAAGTACCCAAAGACTTACCTAAAGAAGGGGTAAAATTCTGGAAAGGAAAATAAAATAATGTTATTCTGATAATTGGTAACATCATTGTCCAGTTCTATCAACCTGGAAATCTCAGCAGCTTTTCAGAGGAATGATGATACCATGGTCAACTGCAGAGATTCCGGAGCTTGACTCAATGGGCTCAGTTATCAGCACTGCTTTTTTTCATTTAAGTGATTTGGATAATTTGCTTAGCTAATGTGTGCATTAGTTTCCTCTTGGACAAAATGGGGATGACATTAGTCATTAACATCGAAAACAAGCCTGTACTTAGTGAATCCTACACATGCATTAACTATAATCATCATTATTATTATTAACATTATTATTACTCCCTGAATTACTTCCTTCCAAAACTTCCAAATAAGTCTCACATGCTCCGGCTCTTCCTGTCTCTCCATTTCCACTGCTATAGTATCAGGTCTTGCCCTCATTCTTTCATTCTCATACTGCCACATTGCCTAAAAATTATATTGCTGCAAGTCTTCCCAAATGCACTCCATTCTGAAGAATTCATCACACTAATATTCAGAAATGAAACTTTCTGTTCACAGGATGAACCCTAACACAATTCCTCTACGTCCAATTAATTCTAATTTCTTGAATAGTTCAGTATTTCCCACAGCCTGGCATGGGTCTTATTTTCCATTGTTACCTGGTTTTGGTCCAACATGAGAAACTTACTCTGTCCCCAAACTAATTAGTTTGCCTTTCAATGAATGTGAAGTACATCTCTTTACTTCTAAATTTTAGTATGCCATTTTCTTAACTACTCTGTTAACATTTTCTACCTGAATTAAGATATAACCCAAATGTAATCTCCTTTATAAAATCTTAGGCTGATGCAATTTGGAATTTTATTTCCTTTCTAAGATCTCCTTGAATGCTTTCTTTCTTCATACATTTATACCTTTTATTATTTCTTAAATTATTTGAAATGGCTTATTAAATTATTTAGTTTATACCCTTCTTATGATGTGACTTGCCATACTCCCTCCTTTTTTTTATTCCAGAGCACATCTTATCTCCTCAGGTTGAAAATAAAGTTTCCTTGAGAGTACCTTCTGTCTTTCCTTCCCATTTGTTCTAGTATTTACCAGCTCCGTACCTCTCACATTTAAGAGTATGCAATAAATATTAATTGAACCTACTGAAATAAAAATACACAAAATCGCTAGCTTTGTCTGGCAGAGACCCAATTTAGAAATTAAGAGTAGAAGTATTTAATAAGGCCCTCGTTCTCAAAACTAAAGAGTAACAAGGGGGCAGGAAAAAAATGACTTACTCATTTTTAGAGCAGTAATCTTTTAAATACTAGCAACATTAACATATATCTCACAGACAAAATGTTGCTGATAATTTGTTTCAAGAAGTGAAGAAAAAAGGGATTGGGACCACTGGATAAAGAAGAGAAGATGAAGGTCACAAAAAGTCCACAAGGGAAAGCCTCGGTGTAGTGGGTATTTTGCAGGATGGCACTACGAATACCACACATCTAAAGATGATAACGAGGGAAAAGACTGGCTAAGTCTTTTATTATTTGGAACTCCTCATTCCAAACTTTTCTACATTGTACGAAGTGGCTGAAGGACTGTAAGAAAAAAAGAGTCAGCCACTTCAGATTCAGAGAAGTATAACAGAGGCACAAGATATCATCTCCATCACTCAGAAAGGAGCTTTTTGTTTTGTTTTTTACATTTCAAATGTTCTCTAATCAAACAGCATTTTTTTTTAAGAGCAATTTATTCTGGATTGCTGGGTGGTCCCGTTGATAATATAAATCTTTTTTTTGTAAGTTTCTTTTATTTGAAATTCAGTCATAAAATATTCATTTGCTAAGGCCTTTTTATGTCTGATCTGAGGTTTGGGAACAGTGTTTTAATGCAGAAAAAAGTAGTGAGATCAGCCACAGAATCTCAGGGCTTAACACCCAGGTTAAGAAGATAATGAAGCTTTAGAATTAGATAGGTAGGCTTCCAGCTGCCTTTCCATGAATGATACATTTACATTTCTGGTACGTTTCCTAATATGAAAAATGAGGATACAACATATCTGATTCACAATGTTATTGCTTAGATTAGCCGCAATGTTGGATGTGAAGTGCATGGGATTGAGTTGATACTTGGTCATGTTTTCTTGCCCACAGTTCTTCACTTTCCTGCACTTGCTTGACAGAGCATTGGATAAGCTTGTTCCTCCAAATTATCTGACAGTTATACCATTTAACTGTTTTCTTTATTTGTTTTTACGAGTTTTCCATGTCTGCTTCAAGGATTTCAGACTCTGTAAGCACTTCACAATTGCCCCCACCTTCTCTCATAAAGCTCACACTCCACTTTCACTGTTACAAAAAGCATCTTGTTCTCTATCTACAAAGATAGCTGAAGTTTACTTTCTTTCTGAGCATGTCAATCACTAGTACTCACTGAATTCTTTATATGTGTACTTTACATGGCTTGATTATAAGATTATAATGCTTGATAAACATACTTAAATATGCAAGTAAATCACTCCCTATATAACAACCACTAACATTTATGGAGCATTTACCATGTAGCTGGAACTGCGCTGTACTTTGTATGTGATTATCCACTCCACACAGATGAAGGAGTCCCTAATCTTACATTCATTTTAAAGAGCTATTAAACAATTTGCTTAATATCATACAAATAGCAAGTCATAAATCTACAATTTTACATTGGATGTTCTAAATTCTGAATCTGGATTCATCAGCCACCACACTATCCCACACTTTTACATCAGGAGACAAAGTACATATTATCAATTCTGCCATCATTTCTTCTACATTTTTTGGAAATTCTATTTTTGAATTGTGCTCCATATCTTTCCCACTTTATTAAACAAAGCAATTGAGCATATGAATGCTAGGACTCTATAAGTCTATAAGTCTCTTCCAACTTTAACATAATATGATGACATTTAATCATGTTTTTCAATGAATAAAAGAAGACTTTTGGAAAACTTTAAAATGCTGGTTCCAAACATTTTTTTATCAAAGAATAAATTAAGTGGATTCATAAACTTTCATTCAGGAGTCTACAGTTCTACTTATTTTCTCGGAGTTCAAATCAGTCCAAGTCAGGAACTAGAGAGCATCATTTAAAATGAAAACAATATGACGGACAATAAAAAAAGTAATCTGCAACATTGTTCATGGTCCTTAAGCCAGACAAGACTTAACCAGAAGCAAAATCGAAAAGAAAGAACCGGAAAGTGTTTGAACTCTTAAACATTTACACTCTTAATTTCAAGTCATCTAACTTAGTTCTAAATTACTGGTGGAGGCAATATTGTATGAAAAGTCTTACACCCAAAGCCTAGATTAATCACTCTGGGTAGATACTGAGCAAGATACTAAAATTTTTGGGTTCTCATTTTTCTCATTTATAAAATAGGAAAAAAATAACAACTTAAAAGAGTTGGGGAAGTATTATAAGGCAATGCTTTTGTAAAGTGCCTGACACAACAGAAAATCTTAATATATATTAATTCAATACTTCATTTAAAATTTTTGATATCAACACAGGCCAATATCACTAATATTTCCTTTATTCTTTCAAGTTATAACTAAGAGGGAAAAAAATCTTACTTATATAATGAGTGAGAAAAGTTACCTGTGGGTAATAATGAACTATAGTAAAATCTCTCATTAGAAATATTGAAATTATACAACTTAATTCAGACTAGCAAGCAGCTAATCGTTTTTTAATCTTTTGTATCCATTTTTCTTTAATATTCACAACTATCAAAAACTGAAAATAGAAATGTGTTCTTTCCTGACTGTCTGCCAAATTCATTCCTCATGATTGCAATTGAGTAGAAAAATAAAAATATATATTACTTACTGTATGTGGCACTTGGCAATTTTCAAAACGATACACAAACATTCATTCTCAAAATGCTCCCACAAAATGCATCTGCAGAGGAAGAAAAAATCCAAACGAGTAAGCAATTTGTCAAGGTCACAGAAAAACAGAACCAGACCTACACATGTTTAACTGCTATATACTTTAACATACCAAAATAGTTTTCATAATACAGATTGTACCTCTAGCAAAGTATACTGGGCTGATGAACAGAAACACTCCTGACTACATGGAAATATTCGAAAATCAGTAAAGAAGGACACTTTTAAATGAGAGGTACAAATTGTCTGCACATTGGCTTCAGAATTTTATGCAAGAAACACAGTGCCCCCCAGAATACTGGCAGAACTGCATAAAAGAAATTTAAAAATGTGAGATGTTCCTAAGTAAATTTAGGGGTAAATTTGAGATGATTATTCAAGTAATTCAAATTTTTTAAATATACTTTGATATAGTAAGTATATATAGTATGAGGTTCACTGAGTTAGAAAATAATTTTGCTTGCTTTTTCCAGAGAATTGCACCAATTCACTTAGTCACTAGATTTCAATTCCAACTGAAAGCATATACCAGGAAAAAGTCAGCCATGGGGTTTGCACAACTCAGGGAAATGAACAACAGATGTATTCTCTGTTTTCCAGAGAGACAATGTGATTATAAGTGGAAAGTGATTTAATAGGGATTTTTAAATTAATTTGTTTTGGGGGGGGCCTTTCGAAGACCACATTAATTCAAGCTGTAACTATTTCAATGTAAGTATATTTTATGCTACTGACTATTCTTTTTTATAAAAGAACTGTCCAAAAGAAACAAAATAAAGTACAACCTAATGAAAATTATACCTAATCTTTTAAAGCACAGTGTATTGTTTCAAATAGATTAGACACTCCATAGACCAATAGAATTTGGTACAAAAAAATTGGAGTCTTTACACTATTAAACAGAAATAGAAGTTTAGTGATACAGGAGTCATGCTTTTGTTCACCAAAACCAACTGTAAAAAAATCAACATTTCAAAATTCAGAACAGGCAAATAGTGTGTGAAAGGCACTAGGAAGGCACTGGCCTCCCCCTTGACCATAAAATTGTGGTTCTACCAATGTTCAACACGGAGCATCTCACACCAGAAAAACTAGATAGAGTTAGCAAGTTATAGTTAAATGACAGAAATAAATAAAGTCCTAACAAACTGTACATTTTTAAGTTCCAACATAGAAATTAATATCAGACACAAATTCATTTTCACATATAATTTTATTGTATTTATAAATTTATAACAATTAGCTGATGTGTATACTTCTTCATACTTTAGCTTATTCTTTCTCATAGACAAGAGGAGTGAAGTTAATGCTAATTATTTGACTTGCAAAATTTAACACAGCTCTTCTGACCTGGGTTTCCTCTTACTGTAACATCTGCTAGTCTCTAACCTGGATCCAGATCAAAAGCTGCAAATTAGGGAAAAAAAGAAAAAAATCTGGATCACTGACATGTTATGGCTTTAAAAATATTGCTTTAAAACATCATTGCTTTAAAAATATTAAACAATATTAAATAGCCAAAGATTTCTCCTGAAATTCTTATTATTAGCTTTTCAGGCAGAGCAAATATTTTGCAGTGCTGGGTGCTGAGTTCCCACATGGAACAGAGACATGACAGCTCCTCTTAAATGGCACGTGCTTTCTATACTCACCTGGTACCTACTTTTGCAAGCTATCTTCTACTTTTCCAGTTTCAAACACTGGAGTGTTTTGCACCTGATCCTACCCCTGCTTTCCTACCCCATGCCATCATATCTTTTTGCTGTAAAATTGAAGGAAATATTTTCCTTTCTTATGCACAAAAAGCTTACTTCCTCAATTAAAGCAACTGCTTATAATCATATATTTCATGAGATTCCAACAGTCAGGTGCTATCAATTAGGTTATCCTGTTTTAAAACTTTGTAGATTTAAATTTCCCTTCATTTACAATATGTATTTATGATTTCTAAAGCCAAGGGAGAAAATTGTATCCACAAGTGGTACATCATCAAAAGAATACATGATTTTAAATAACGATGTTACATTTAAAATGGATATGACTTTCAGAGGGATATTTCCTAAACTAATACATAGATCATATCATACTTATAATTATAAACACAAATCTTCAATTTAATTAAATAAATTGGATTGACAGAACCCTGATCAACCACTGAAGTAGAAATAATACAACCTAAAATTTTGGTTAAATAATGTCATATCGCAAATGTCTTGAAATATCACATTTTTAAGGAATGCTTTAAAAGATGGACCTGGAATTCTGGGTATCTCTGGTAACAGATGTTCCCTAAATCTAACACTGTGTATCTATGATAACAGAAGCTACCCAAATTTGACACCACTCATATATTCTGAAAAAAAAAAAAAAAAAAATCCATCCAGTAAAAATAAATAAAAACATACAAATTCTAAGCCTTCAGCATAACTGGAAGTTGCAGAATAATAAAAATGTCAAATAACCTGTAAACAGAAAATTAAACACTAATTTCTAACAGATCTACCTTTCAAGATCTCACTGTAAAAATTACAGAGATCTAGGAAAAAAAAAAACTGTGAGAAAGAAAGGAAAATAAAGGTTCTAAAAGTAACACAAAAACTTACACACAGAAAGTTCACTCAAACTATGAAAACATTTAACAACTATCCTGGCCTATTAGAGCACATATGTAGAAAGGAAACTTATGAAATTTGTGGCAACAACATGTTTTCTGGGATAGGAACAAGTAAGGCATTAAGGTGATGGGGACACATTACCAGGACACAGATCCCAGCTTCCAGAGGCCAAATCTTGGATAATTAGAAAATAGAAATAAATAATTATTATAAAACATAAAAAATCATTGCAAAAATTTAATATAAATAAAGAGATAAATATAAAGTTAAGAAAAAAATCTTCATTTGAGTAAAATGCCACTTTAAATAAAAATAGTAGGACTGATGAAGTCAGAAAATCATCATTAAGCAAACATTATAGTTTAACTGATTTAGCCAAGAAAACACCAACAGGATCAGCACTCGTGGGTGAAAATGTGATGACAAGGTACTTCCAAAGTCTGAAAGTACCTGCCCCCAAATTACTTAATTACAATGGGGGAAATGGTAAGTTAGAATAGAGAAACTTGGCAGAAACCACCTAAATGAACTGATCAAAGACAGCATCATCAGTAATAGTATAAATACACATGATGTGCCTTCTCCATGTCTGCTGGACTTGAGAAGGACACATGACTATTGTGGTATGCCTGCCAAAAAGGCATCACCTAAGTTAATCATTAGGAAACATCAGGTAAAGCCAAACTGAAGATACTGTACAATATATCTAGCCTAAACTCTTCAAGTATCAACATAATTAAACATTCAGGAAATGTGCTACATAAAAGGAAGTCTAAGCACTAAAACAACCTTCAGAATTGGAAAAGATATTTGCAGTCTATGAATCTGACAAAGGGTTGATAACTAGAATCTATAGAGAGGTCAAATTAATCAACAAAAAATGAGCAAAGAATCCCATCTGCCACTGGGCAACAGATATGAACAGAATCTTCTCTAATGAAGACAGAAGAATGGCTAAAAAATGCTTGAAAAAAATCCTCACCGTCCCTAATCATCAGAGAAATGCAAATCAAAACCACGCTGAGATATTATCTAAGCCCAGTGAAATTAGCCCACATCACAAAGTCTCAAAGCTGCAGATGCTGGCATGGATGTGGAGAGAAGGAAATACTTTTACTGCTGGTGGGACTGCAAACTAAGACAACCTTTTTGGAAGGAAGTATGGAGAATTCCCAAAAACTCAAATTAGACCTCTCATTTGATCCTACAATCTCATTACTAGGCATCTTGCAAAAGAAAAAAAATTATTTTATCAGAAGAACATTTCACTAGACTGTTAATTGCAGCTCAAATTACAATCCTAAATGGAAATCTAAATGTCCACCAACCATGAAATGGATTAACAAGCTGTGGTGTATGTACACCACGGAATACTGTTCAGACATTAAGAAAGACGGAGACTTTATATCTTTTGTCTTAACCTGCACAGAGCTGGAACATATTCTTCTTAGTAAAGTGTCACAAGAAAGGAGAAACAAGGAGCGCCCAGTGGATACGGGCTGTGCACCGTGGACACGGCCAAGCTCCCTCCAGCTGCTTTCACTTGTTAATTCCCGAGGGAAATAGATTCAAAAGATGAGTGAACTGGAAGAGTTGAGGCAGGAAGCAGACCAACTGTGGAATCAGATCCAGAACAGTCCAGGGGAAGGAGACAAGATGGCTGACTGAAGCCAGCTTTCCACAGAGGCTCCCGTCCAGAAGGAGAGTTAAAGAACAAAAATTTAGCAAGTAACCTGGTGGATTAGAGCTGCACTAAGAGAGAAGGTTGAAGAACGCACGTCAACCCCGCTGAGACGAGCTGCGACCACAAGGATACAAACAAAAGGGTCGAACAGAAACCAGCTGAAAACGAGACAGAACCACTTAGCCCCACCACACCAGACAGGGCCCCAGTTTCTCAGGCCACAACACTGTATGGGCCCTCGAAAAAGCCCCAGGGGAAAAACCAAAGGGAATAAAACAACCATGGAGCAGAATCAGCAGAAAAACTCTGGTAATATGAATAACCAGAATAGATCAACCCCCCAAAAGAAAGATAGGGCAGATGTAATTGAAGATCCCACTCATAAACAACTGGCTGAGATGTCAGAAATTGAATTCAGAATTTGGATTGCAGACAAGATTAATAAAGTGGAATTAGGAATTCGAGGGGAAATTCAAAAGTTGTCTCAAGAATTTAACAAATTTAAAGACAAAACCATCAAAGACTTAGACACACTGAAACAAGAATTTGCAGCCCTCAAAGATCTGAAAAATACAGTAGAATTACTCAGTAACAGAGTGGAGCAAGCAGAAGAAAAGATTTCTGACATTGAAGACAAAGCCTTTGAATGCTCCCAAACTCTCAAAGAGGAAGAGAAATGGAGAGCATAAACAGATCATTCTCTCAGAGAGCTCTGGGATAATTCAAAGAAGACCAATACCATACTCATTGGAGTCCCTGAAACCGAAGAAGTCACATTGCAAGGCACAGAGGCCCTTTTCCATGAAATTATGAAAGAGAATCTTGCAGACATGCCTAGAGATTCTGAAATTCAGATAGCAGACAGCTTCAGAACCACAGCACGACTCAATCCCAATAACACAACCCCCAGGCATATCATAATTAAATTCACTAAAGTTGATATGAAGGAGAAAATTCTCAAAACAGCCAGATGAAAGAAAGCCATTACCTACAAAGGGAAGAATATTAGAATGACTGCAGATCTCTCTGCTGAAACTTTTCAAGCCAGAAGAGGGTGGTCATCAACTTTTAATCTAAAGCAAAATAACTTTCAACCCCGGATCCTGTATCCAGCCAAACTGAGTTTCATTTATGATGGAGAAATTAAATACTTTAATAACATTCATATGTTGAAGAAATTTGCCATAACCAAACCAGCTCTTCAGAACATTCTCAGACCTATCCTCCATGATGACCAACCCAATCCTCCACCACAAAAGTAAACTCACTCAGAAACTTTTGATCAAACTCCAACTTCCACACTGGTGAAAGAATTAAAAATGTCCACTGGATTTTTAAAAA